>CABFON010000116.1:0-16256 GCA_900683695.1 Echinococcus oligarthrus
CACACAAATAGCCCACCTTGCATAAACAAAGTTCCCCCTGGCCCCTTTTACTTTTATGTGGCCCCTCAACCTTGCCTCCCACCACACAAATACTTCATACGACCCCAGCGTGATCCACCTTAACTCTACAGCTTAATCAATCTTTTAACTTGTTATTAAGACTCATTTGCCAAAAGCTTGTTCCAAAGCCAGAGGCACTGTAAAACAATTTTGGACAGGAGCTGGGAAGGAGCAGCATTTGCTGAATGCCTTTACCATCCATTTTTACACAAACTGATTTCATGCTCTACTTAATAGTAACGGGATCAAAAGAACAAAAACTTATTTGAAGCCTAAGAATATTACAAAAGGGAAAATTTGTTACAAATGAAAATAACTTGTGACTGCCTTACCTGCCTTGTAGTAAATATTAACTCACCGCTATTCAAGTTGAGACGAGTTCGATACAAGCTTCCCAAATATGACATGATCAAATAGTTACAAAAGGTCAATTTTCGAAAGTACTTTGTTTCTACTGATCATTGTGTTAAGAAATAGACCCTTTTAGGAGTCGTACTGACCTGACCAAGGCTAAAAAATCCTTAGCTCAAGGCTTAAAAACTACGATAGAGCACTTACACATGCAAGACGCTTATTATTTTAAACCCCTCATTACATGCGCGCATTGTTAGCGTTACAAATGAAACAGTAGACTCTGGTGAAGAGTAAACGCAGAATTTTTCAATGTCAGAGAGCCGTGTTTTCCACATGCGAAGCAGTGTCGCGAAATCGTTTGAAGCAAAAATAAATTATGCAAGGGAAACTTTTCGAGATCTCCTGCCGGCCGCCCGTACACTCGTTTTTAAGGCGTTTTGGAGTTTCATAATATCTCTTGTATTTTCCTGATGTTTGAAAATACCTGCATTCCTGGGCAAAAACCAAACTATTTGATGAAATGTTGAGACTTTTTCAAACGTAGATTGAGTTGTGCCAGCAAAATCCATCGTCACTTTACATTGAATGTTTCCTCTCAAAGTGACCATAAAAGTGCTCTTGATTTTTACTAGAAATAGGCCGACGGTGACATCACTATATCTTCTGGTTAAGAATAATTAGTTGCTTAAATACTCTAAATAAACGATGAATTGGGGACCTATGAGGCTTGTGATGGTCTCAGTTTTACCGTATCTAATCACAATGATTGTTTAACGAGCTAATTTTAGCAACAGGGCAATCACAGCTCCAGTAGGTTAGGCCCAGAGTTCTTGTTGATTTACAATTTCTTACCAGATATCATGCACTTTTGACAGCCACTGGGTTATGCAATTGATTACCAAGAACTACAAGATAAATATTCCTAAAGGGAAGATAGTAAATTAGCAATGGCCTTAAGTTTTCAATGAAATTTATGAACAAAACAGATATCAAATAAGATATTCAGCAGAATTTTTGATGCTCTAAGTACCAGCGCTGTATTCAAAATTAAGAAATGGTCTTCATTGGTTGTGACTTTTGTGAGTCTGGAGAAATTGTAAGAAAGACGTTTTAAAATTGTGGGATTTGCACGACTTTTAAGCAAATAAACTCAGCCGCAAGTTAGGCTGAGTAAGCAAACGGAGGACGCTCCACTATTGCCCATTCTACCCCACCTCACCACGTCTTCGCCCTCCGCCCAAAACCACCTTATGATAATGGCGTCACCTCCGCTCTGACTCAGATTTGATGTTAATTCCCTCACAAGTTAGGCTTTAAATCATGTGAGATTTGATTTTGAGCTGGATTTGCAGAACCAATACGCGAACATGTTTTTCTGTGCAAAGGAAGCAAAGCGGAATTACGGTACTGAAGAGGGTTAAAAAGACGACTCGAGCACTTTATGTCCGTCATCGAAAGGAATGGGCTAGTCTCCTACTTAAGTCATTGCCTTTGGCCTTGAGAAAACACATTGGTATGAATGTTTCCTACCATAGGACTTTGCTTTAGTTAATGCCTCTTGGATTTCATCGACTTCATAATTAAACTATTTTTATTTTTTAACCTTTAGTTCACAAAATATCACTTGAGAATGGCCATGGAGATTGGGAGGATTCCAATCACCCTCACATCTGCTGGTCCAGAACAGATACCATTTTTATTTTGCAGTTTGAATTCACAATAACTTTGGGCCCCGAAATCATCAAATCAAGAATACACCATATTTAGCAATGGACTGACCATTACCATCAATGACACATAGTCCCAAATGATAGTAAAGGCTTTTATGCTCATAATTTTATGCCCAAGCAACTTTCAAGACAAAATATTCTTCTACTTTCTTTTACTAGGAAGTAAAAGAAATAAAACACACCCAGCTAGAATTTAAGGCCAATTCTACTTTGAAAGTCAAGAAAATTTACTTAGACGCACTGCATTTCTTTTGTAATCGCATTGCTTAACCAAAGTGGATAAAACAGCTATAATGTTTTCTGCATAAAGGAATGGACATTCGGCATTTGAAGATTTACATAGATGTTTAATTTGAGGATTGATAATTTTTACTCCTATCTTGGTCACCTTTTTTACTCATGTGATATCTTCCTCCCCCTAATTTTAAGTTACCGTTTTTTCTTTGAATGGTTCATTAACTACCAATTTAAAGATCTATTCCGTACAACAGACGGCTCATAGGGACGCATATTTTTCACACTTTCAATTCTGTTTACCAAGACATTTGTCACTCGCGAACTTGATGGGGGGTTTAAGTGCCATGGTGAAATTAGTGATAGAGAAGAATAGAGAGGGGAAACAAATAACTATACTTGTTCCTGTGTTAAAATCTTGCAGGCGCTAAGTTAGGGCATTCTATCCATACTTTATTGTTTTTATTTTCTTTCATTCAGTACCGAAAATCCAAGTCTGGAGCGTTTGACTAATTACAATCAAACATCAACAGTGTAGTGTTGTATTCATCACCCTAATGTCAGTCAGCATTATAAAATTATGCCTTTATAAGAGAAAGAGCTCTATGAGTAACTACAAAAAATTAACAAGGTCCTCTATTTTGCCGCCCGCCCATTTTGAGTAATGCAATTTATAGGGTATAAACAAAATCAAACAATTAAAGTTGCCCATTTGCACGATGCTATAAGATGAGCATAAAATATGGATCGAAAAAATACGGAGATGATCTTTGTTAAATCTCGTCCGAATTACCTACATACGTCAATATTAAGCCATGAACTATTTCAGTGGAATACCACACTAGGTTATGGCTAACAAGTGCTTATCTCTTTCAGTGATGGTGTAAGCATGAGGCGTGTCTTGTCAAAGACATCACAATAGTCACCTTCTGTCATTTAGCAGGTCAGGTTGGCAAGATCCAGTTCCAATGCCTCGGTAGTGCAACTCAGACGTACTGGAGGTATTCGTGTAATTAATTGTTTACGGAAATGGCTTATAGCGAATCAGTCGATCATATCTGTATTGTTTCGCCTTGGGACTATCCATAAATAAGGAAATTAAGCCCTCTCTAAGAGTGTGGATGTTGCGTTGCTTATAAAAATACTTTTTAGGACACCTCCTTATCCATAAACAAAGCTTTCTTTTGAGTTGAAATGTGAATACATCCAAATATTTGGCAGCACGAAAACTGTTGTCATCAAATTAAACTTTCAGTTCCGTTAACATTCCAGGAGCCATCTAAATTGCTTCAAGGTAAATGAGTAGGTAAATATGCGTAAGCTCAAACGCCATTCGGATAATTGTGAGTCAAATTTTATTCTCAGTGATTAAGTAATCTGATTTATTGACTGTCACTTTCGTCAGTTTGACGGCAAACATCCGAACTTCAATCAAATTAAGCTAATGCGTTATGACATCCCTAATGTTCTTACTTTAATTAGTTTGCGAACACACCACACCTATCCTCTTGCTTTTCTGTCACTTCAAATAAAGCCATCAAAAGATTAAGGACAAATCACTATACTCTCAGGGTGCAATTGGTTTAGTTAACGGTACAATTTAAATAAATCTTCTCGGATTAAAACGGAACCTCGGAATTGCTACTTCTGTTTTGAATTAATCATGGTGACCAGGACAAATAACTCTCAACCCTCCATGGCATCATCTACATATTTGAGAAGAAACGAAACCAGGACAATCGCCAATAGTGCTACGATAAAAGATGCTTTTTTTAATGATAGAGAAACGCACCTATTATTACGACCTTTGTAAGCTAAATAGGAGACATAACAGGGGTGGTCATGTAAAAAGGGTCATTAAATATTTTGCATACACTTCTCTTTGAAACTGCTACTCCTGTCATGAATGTTATGACAAGAATGGTTTTACGGTTTTATTTCAAGGACTACCCTATAACAGTAATGATTGAGTATCGATTCAAAAAAGCCCCAAAAATTCGCAATAAAATATATAAATAGGCCTGTCTAGCAAAAGTAGGCTTAGTTTAAATGAACAATAGTCCTGGGGACAAAATAAATTTAGCAGCTTTTGAAAAAAAATCTGATCGTGGAAAAGTTTGACTGATTTCTCGTTCTTATACCACCCACGCACAAGTTGATTAAGTAATTTCCATCGTTGGCAGCAGTAATACCGTTATAATTCTCATTCCCGTGTGCCATTACTCTATTCATCAAAGTATGTTTATTTCACATCGGGAAATAAAACTATCAGAGAAAAGTGGCTGCAGTATGCAGTTGTTGATGCTATCGCATGTTCGAAATGGTTTATCAGAACCACCAAACACTTTTTTGCTTAATCTTACACAAGTGACTCAATTTCCAAAAAACCGTATCCCACACGCAAGTGCTGGCATGCAGATTTGGATGGGTAATCAAGTTGCCAATGCTGGCTTTAGTTTTTCATTTAAAGGCATAAACGTTATGAAAGCGGAAAAAGGTGCGTCAGAATACCTGTGTTCATAAAGATACCCGCATTGCGGCTAGCAAAGCCACGAATTCAACATTTACTTTTAGGGTGCATCAGGTGCAGATGTGTACCCTGTTATGGAGTCTCAAAGCCAAAAAAATGATGATGTGGCATGTGTTATTTATTTTGATTATTTTTTTTGTTTACTTAAGGCGTAACATCAAGGAGTTTGCTTAAATGGTGTAGGATGGTATGCACTAGTTTTCATTCGCTCAGATACTGGTTATAAATCTAGCCAAAATAACCGAAGTACAAAGTATTTTCAAAAAATAATTTAGTTAAACAGTCCAATTTAAATTCTACTTAGCTCTAAATAAAACGAAAGCGGCGTGCTTATAAAAGTTACGTCTACGACTAAAGTAAAAAAGGGGAAAGAATGCCACGAAGCAGTGACTGGTGAGTAAATGAAAAGGTGGTGCAGCGCACACAGCAGTAGACGTAAGCCTGACCTGGCAAACCGGAGGAGATGGGTCGTTAAGAAGTTTGTGCGAGTTCAAACTACCAGACTTGTTTGGAAAGCTTTAACTTTCTACCATTCTGTTCTACCATTTACGTGTCTAAAATTAGGGTCTAATGGTCACTAAAGGGAAATTCTAGTTAAACTGCGTGCAAATAAGAAGAAACTACGGTGCACCACCCCCTAGTTCTTGCGTGCTTAACCAATTGTTAACGGATCAAGTGCACCATTAGTGGTTATGCGAAAATATTCCCTTCTTGTGGATAGTCGAATTAGAAAGGGATTTGGTGGGGTAATAAATACGAACCGTTTTCGCTCAGCTGAGTGTTAACCCTTTTGTAGAACCAATAAATTCTCTTAGTAAGTAACGGCTGTGGTTATAATATCTCGATCACTCTTTGAATCCCTCAGACGTCAGAGTCAGTTTCAAGGTGCTGTCGAATTTCCCTAGCAGAGACAACGTCTACTTCGATGGCTCTGCGACAATCTGGTAAGTGCCATCGTTCTTGATAATGCGCTATGATATGCTATTATATTCAAATCGGAATTGTACAGTCAACTAAAAATACCAAGTGGCCATAAAGTGTATATATTAGGTTTGGGCGTCTAACATTCCTATTATTTCTAAGCGATTTTCGGCTAAGCGAATTACAAATTTCCAATGATTAAATTTTCAAAGGAGAGCAGTTTGAAAAAAAATGATTCTAATGCTTTGATTTACTAATGTAAAGTCACTGCCAGTTGTGCCTACCACAACCCCCTCATAAAGTCAATATGTAGAGCATTCTTCTAACTTAATAAATACATTAACTTCATGATAAGTTTATTTTAAAAAATTCTATATTTCTTCGGCTGTAAAACTCATTAAGGATCAAACTTTGCTTTTTAGGACTCGTATCTTTTATGGTAGCCAGACGGTGGTTGCACAAAGATGAGCTCGTACAACAAAACATTTTAAAGGCCTTATCACTGAGTGCTTCACCCACTGCTATGCTAAATTCAATGAATGCCCTAGATTTATAACTGGATTCCTCATTAATGCCATCGAATTACATCATGTTTTACAGTTTGCAAACATACACTTCTTTAGTTTTCATAAGAATGGTTTAATTCGCTGCCGTCAGGCGATTGCTAATAAGCAGTTTCTTGATTTGCATTCTTATTTGGACACTAACAAAAATTACCAAAACGTAGATCTCATTCGCCCTCCCTAAGTGTCTGAGCTATCAGTAATCCATGCACATGATTAATTTACGGTTACAGTTGGGATAGCATTTGCAGACACGTGTTTCCATCTTCTCGGGTTCGTTTTCCGTTACTCCGCTAAAACCTGATAAATTGTGTAAATGCCGCTTTAACTAAAATTCCTTTTATAGACACTGTTCAGACTAACATTTATGGGTTTAGAGTTCTTAAGCAATCACATTTTGATGGTTATTTCAGCTTATCTCCTAGTACAATAACCCATCATTTAAACACGCAGTATTCTTCTAGCAACATTGAATAGCGAAAAATAAAACATCAGTGCTTTGCGCTCAACCATACATCAAAAAATGCGATTTTTATAACTTACAAAAACACCGTCAAGACAATGCCTCACGCAAACTAAGGCTCGATTCCACAAAAGGGAATCCCCATCCTGCGATACTCTAGGCATTTGCATTTGCCCGTTGAAACAAATCACATATACTTTTGCAGCTGATATACCGTTTGGCTTCATGTATTTTAACTTGAATCTCACTATCTTAAAGTTTGATAGCACATATTTGAGACTCATCTTAAGACAAATGAATAGAGAATTCTCTCAAAAATTTGCAGGACTGGTTAGCAAATTGTGTGACTTTAAAATGAAACCAATCTCAGGAAGGTGTGAAATTCAATTTACTTTCCTTGGAGGAACGGATAGGAGAAATAAAATGGTTTGACAAATCTTCCCCCTTCTTTAAATGTCGTCCTTACTGGTCAAATTATGCCTTAAACTCAAGGCTCGTAAGTAGACAAATATATACATGTATATTTATAAGTTTTTAATACGCTTTAGGGAAATTTCACAGAGCAGTGGCATCAGCCAATTTTGACAGACATTGAAGCGGGAGCTTATAAGTACACCGACTGAGAATAAACAATAAACATAGCAACATTGGTTTAAATAAGGGGTGGAATTAATGAATAGCAGCGTACTGGTATTAACACGTGTTAGAAGGCACATCATACTGAGGCATATATTGCCAGAACTAAAGCTGAATTTGTTCAACATTCATTTGATACACAGTAAACGTACCGATGTGGTTACTTTATACTATCTAGTCTGCCTTAATCCATTTCCAACAACAGGCAAAGAATTAAGGTAATAGCCAATTAATTTTCAAATAAAGAGACGTTGTCAAAGTATTTAATTAAATGCTCCTAACGTTTTATGTTCCCTCTCAAATGTGCACCAAATTTTGTAAATACCCGGCTTCGTACAGCTTTTAGATGAATTAAAATGTGCACGTCCTCCCTCGGTCCTCGAATCAGTAAAGGTTTTAATTGGACACTAGCCATATTTTACAGGCTAACACTGGAAATTATTGCATGACGTTCTCACTACGCTGACATGTGTTGTTTCTGACAAATAGCCGTGACTTATGCTAACTGCGGCCGCATTTATGGTGCTCTGTGGCCGATCTTAATTTTGTCTTCCATTATTTCGCATTTTCGTGTAAATATTGATTGTAGGTGCATAGAATTTCTGCAAAGAACGGATCATTGAGCACGATTTCGGTAAAATAAACTGTTACTTTTAAAGCTACACTTCTGTTTTGAAGTAGTATCATAGGAATTAGTCACTTGCTCAATTTATCTACACCTCCTAGCTTTTAAAGGAATCATATTTTGCCATTCTTCCATATTATTGTAAATGCGGCACTGTAATTAGGCCTATTGAATACGGCTATTTCCGTAGTCATAACCTCATTGCAATCAAGTTGCATATTTGACCTCTAGGTTGACTAGGTCACTTGAAGCTTCAGTTCATACTAAATGACAGCTTTTGCGCGTTAACGGCTAATTGTGCTTTTTTAGAGGCTTGGCAATTTATTGGTAGCCTAAGCCGGTAACAAATGGTGGGTCTGAGCGCTGCACGACACCTGGGCTGCACACTTTGTCCGACAAGAAGCTTTTGGGAATAGAAACATACCAAAAGTGAGTTATTTCAACTTTTTAATGACGACTGGTGCTTCATATCTAAGACTTTAAATGTCCTGACGCACTTTTTCATTAGCATCCTCCGATTTACATATTCTTTTAGCTCTGAGTAATAATATTCATTTGCGTTATACCTTGAGGATTTTTGGCAAACAGATTGGAGTCTAAGAACTTGAAAAATGCATACTATTTTTGTGTTTTGATTTTAAAGAAGAGAGAACCAGTTGCAGTATTTTGTTGACCGAATTTCATGCCATAAAATGGTTTGCATGTAAAAGAAGTTTTCAATCACGGCCGATGACAAATGGTTGCGAGAAATCACTGGATGTTGAATTCTCCCTTGCGTGCCTATACAACCACTTGAATAATTAATAGGGACAATTTCCATAAGGAATGCAGTAGACATGAGATATATTTGCTGCCACTAAAGTCTCCACGAAAATCCTTCACTAGTGAAAGCCTCTTGGTTTGAATAATCTCTTTTGTACTGATAAGATGCAGCTTTTGTTTTACTGTAAGATAAGATTAGAGTTTTAGATGGTATTTTGTTAAAAATGAGAATAATTTCCTCAGAATTTTTAATCTTACACCTCTTTGAGTCCTCTCCTCAATATTAGCCACATCCAAGCCAATAATATATCATTGGTGCCATATTTGACATCAAGGAAAGTAATTACGTCTGTTAGCATAATGCATTAAATTTCTAGACTACTACCAATTTGTCCACAAAGCTTAAGTATGCCTGAATTCATTGCAGTGGCGCAGTGCAACAAAATTACCTTTGATTTGTAAGCGATGGGAAAGAGGGGCAATGATACTGCTTAACAAAGTGCTGAATACTAACCACTTTATCGGTCTGGTAATAAGATAAAAGGGTAGAGTGTTGATAATAAGCCCAAATTGAGGTCATAACAATTGTGTCCATCATTTCAATGGTTGCAAGTAAATAGTGAAGAGCGAATTCACAGCAATTGAAAATGAAGCACTTTCTCCTCATAAGTAAGTGGAACTCCTTGTGCCTTTGCAGTTGCATTTTTTTAAAAACAATTTACCGGAGATCGGAGAAAAAAGTTCTGTTAAAGAAGTGTATCCCCGAAGCCTCTTCCTCCTCACCCACAGTCGTGACTAGACCGCCACAGCTAAACCCGTGTGCAAATGAGCCTTTGACTGTTATGACCGCGTTTACCACACAGGAATGCTAATTAACCGCCCATGAATGGGTGCTGACCACCTCTTAAACTGCATGCTAATTAAGCTTTGGTAAAGTTAGCTTTTAATTAGCCTCTAATGAATAATGAGCGGTGAAATTTCATGAAAGGGGGTTTCAACCTCACGCCTCGTTTCCCTTCCATACTGCACCCCAAATGCTTACTTAACCTCACACATGGGCATGCGCATCTAAATGTGATGTCGAATATATCGTTCAAACATTTGCCTTTTTGGCCTGGAATTGTGGTTTGCATTTTCGAAGCAAGACGAAATATTGCAGCATGGCTTCAAAAGCTTTTGAAACAAAAAAATTCCAGTCATTAGGTTAAAAATCCTTCATTCACTTAGGCCAATCAGAAACTACTTTACTAGCATTCTCAAAGTTTATCCACAAGTTTCATCTCACTTGTGTTTTTACTTATTATAAACGTCGAACATGGAAACAGTGTCCACTTTCTGCCTAAACATGCATTAATCTCAAACTTAGTACACATCATCTTTACTGTAAAAACACACATTAATAAACCACTAAAAATTGTTACCGAGTTGGCTACCAGCTCTGATAATATTGAAGTTTGTATCGTATGGACGCTATCATACGGATTTGCAAGGCCGACGCAAATTTTTAGACTCATCTTTCTTGATGGACTAACAAATGTTGTCACAGTAACAGGTAGTCAACGATCTCAATCTACTTCTCAGTTTTAAAATTGTTTCCAAATATGAGCTTTTCTTTCCGGAAATTTTGCTAAGTATCCAAAAAAGTAACGCCAATACAAAGAGCTGAGTCATAAATGAAGGTTGAAGGGTTATCTACCAGGTTGCGGAGTATCTCTTCCCGAGCAATTTTATGCCCTTGCAGATGGAATATAACACGTTGAAAGTCGCATCATTTATGGCTTAGCAGCAGAACCCCTGCGAGTCGCAATTCCCTTACAAGTCAAGCGATGCATTTAAGCACTGTAATTTGAAATTTTAAATCCTCAAAAGTAATAGACCAGGTTATATAAACGGTGTGACAAATATATTATTTCATGCCTTAGTAACGATGGGTTTAAGCATCCGTAAATACAGATTTCAAGATGCTCCTGCGACACACTATGTCCAATGAAACAATATGGATCAGAGAACGATTTAATATTTGTACTTTTAAGCAATAGGCATAAAACTAACCATATTTAATCTTTTAATAAGGGCTCCTTTTGATCCTATATTCTAAGCTAACACCACCGTGATTTTATAGAGTTATGCATTACGCGCACTGATTTTAAGCTTCAGTTGATACTTTTCTAATGTGATTGGTTGATCTCCTGATTAATAGTCTTTCCAATTTAAGTAATTTTGTTGAGTTAAAGTTTGGCTTCATTTTATAGCTCGCATGCGATTCCCTCATTTTTCGTTACAAGCTGCTTCTTAATTTTTAACAGTGGTCATGGTAATGCTTAAAGACTACCTTTTGCTCACCAATTAATTGTTTCCCATGATTTTCTTGCTAAAGTTTGTTCGTAGCCCGGTATGCTTAATTACTGGCTCAATAAGGCTTGAGAGACAGTAGTCGAATAAAATTTACGACCTCTACGTAATATTATGAAAAGTTTCGTGGCACCTTCTAACCCATTTCATGAGGCAGTAGCGTTCTCTTAATAGCGCAGGTTTCCAAAGAACTGGATTTGAAGCTGCTTGGCGTCTGTGCACTTTTTAGAGGGGATGTTTGCATGCAGAATTGCATACAATACGTGCCTCTTTTTTCGAACTAGAATGGAGCCTAACCCATTCACAGTGTCTGAAGGCCCTTAGATCAAAAGGATCATGCCAAGATCATCCACAGTAAGAACTTGATAGAAATATTTAGCAAGGTACTACACCCTCTTATGAAGCCAAAACCGCAGGTACAAAGTCGTAAGCAGATAATGCTTTATTCGAAGGATAAAATATATTTGGTATCCTCAATACTTGATTGAAATGACTTACAAAAAATCCTCCTATTGAATAAAGTATTAGTGGCTTAGTAGACTACAGGTTCTACAGTTTAATATCAAGGGTGTTAATCAACTTTTAAGTGCCCATTATTCGAATTGCCACAAACTGTCGCTAATGGGAATTAAGTGGATTTTTTGGAAAATTCTCGCATTTTACCTTAGAATTCGGTATTTATTATGTGAAATAAGGTCGGATTGAATCATGCGAAAATGCTTGTTCAGTCCACATATTTCATTATCCAAGGCAACTGCATATCAGCCAGATGTTATTACTTACCAAATCGTAAAGAGTTAACCTCTAAAATAAGGTTCCTGACAGTCTGTCCATCTGAAGTCTTCACACATGTTTGAAAAATCCCAGAGGAGAATATGAAATACATCGTAGATGAGTTTGCAGGATATTAAGACGAATTTACTCAACATTAGTAAAGGGCATTAGCTTTATCGCAGATTACATTCCAGTCGACTAAGCTAGACAACTTTACATTGTACACGCCTAGAGCTCTTTAACACTTTTTTTGCAAATTATTTTTGCACTGTATCTAGGCGGTTTTGCGACTTTATTAAAAAACTGATTGGAAAGCGATAAAATGTCTCAGCTTTTCTACATCGAAGAGGCAGGACAGCGACTGAACTCTTTTATACTCAAAATATGAACAACATTAGTAGTTTCTTCCTAATTGGAGTCGAAGTAAGAAAGGAAAGGCATAAAATAACAACTCTTTTACTACTAAGTCTAAAGCAGTCTAATGTTTGGGAAGGGAATTGGAATATAGTAAATTTGTATAATAGATCCACAGAGTTTATAAGCGTTTCGATGAAAGTAAGTACGTGTTGCAATTTAACCGCATGAATGAAGTACACAGAGTGGTAAAAAATGAATTTATTTCGATGCACTATTGCACGTTCTCTGTACAGCAGGTGTGAGTTATTAGCACTATAAGTTCGGCGATAACATATGGGCGCAGAACTACTTTTAAGCAGTGGAAGTGTTGACGAAGGAAATAAAAGCACCATTGTACAAATTGAATGAAATTAACTTTTTTTGGGAAATTATGACACCATCAACTAAAGGGGCTACCTGGTGTTGAGACAACCATCCGAAACGTGGTAAGACTCATCTACGTCATTAGCTTTGACATCGTTGGGAGTTTTCCAGTTTTAGCCTAAAAATGCAAAGAGTTTTTTTGAATTTTCGTTATTTGCTAGTATTAAACCTTAGATATCGCACTGTCATATTGCTACGTGGATTGTGGACATCACATTCGTAAGGTTAGAGTAGAAGCGTAAATAAAATAACTGCTTTTGTCACATTTTTACCTGATAGGGATAACACTGCATCGTATTGAAGCTATCATATCAAGAGCTATTTTCGCACTCACTGAACAAATATTATCAAACATGCATAATGCGGTCCAAGAAGCTATAGCTGCGAACAGTTAGCACGAGGATTTTTACTCAAATTTTTGAAAAACACGTAAAAATGCTGTGGTTTTGGTTAGTAAGAAGTCATCCATTCACTACTGATATTTGCATATGCATCGGAAAAGTTAGTTCTTAATAACAGCAATAAATACGGTTGTGCTAAATTTTATGGTGGGGTAATTATGGGTTGCAGGTTGCCAACATCAAGAATGGAATGCACCGTATTATGGTAGCTAACTATAAAATGAAGAGATCTTGGTTTGAAAGCAACGATAAATTCCGAAGCGTCACAGGTATCTGAAAAAACTCACTGACAAGACCATTCTAAAGAGAACGTGAAGAATCTGCAAGGATTCTTAACCTCAAAAGTCATAGTGGAGCATAACTATTATAGGATCCTTTGGCCAAAGCTGTAATAAAATTTGTATCAAAGAATAAATGCGTAGTTAGATGTTCTTCTGGCCTACACTCTGCCGAACCTTCAAAGCAACGGCCATTATTTCTTTACCGATTGAGCTGCTTTCAGCTGAAAAGGTACAACCCCTACTTTATGAGATTCATGCTTTAAAAGCGTGTAATTACCTTTGCGTTGCTCTTTTCGATTGTATAGGTTCCTCACAAGCAGCTAAATTACAGAGATTATGCTTTGAAACTCTTAGTAAAGCTGGAACATGCGTTTGGCAGCAGACTGACTAGGATTTTCTCATATACCTATTATTAACACATCCGAATATTTTAAAGAGAAAGGGCCTTAAGGTGTCCGCGTGGATGATTAAACCGACCGAAATCTCCGTAAATCATGAATTCGCATACAAAAGAAGAGCTGTATTTTTGGAACCTAATTAGCAAACGATTCCTTCGTTGTACCTTAGAATCGGTTGGGCGCAAACTTCTGCCAAAAATTGCACCATGGATACACGAGTTGATAGCTAAAGCAGATGCATAGAGGAAAATTGCATCGAAGACGGGAAAATTTTAAGCCAGTCTAGGCGTACGACCACATACAGTTGGCATGACGTGGCTGCTGATGAATGTACCACTCACGTAAAATCACATGAAGCAGCGCATTGAAAGGCAGATGGTGTGTGGCAGGCAACATTAGGGCCATCTCAGACTAAGCTGTTTTGACAAATGCACCAGTGAAAGTAAGTATAACTGACAGGTTACACGACGAACTTGGATTACGTCACTTGAATATTGGTGCGGGGATGCGCGGGATTTGGGATCAAATCTTAAATAATAACATCTCGACACACCAATGGCCACTCTCTTATAGTCATCAAGCCCTAAATAAGCCAATTTTGCTTTGCATCATCGTAAAGTTGTAAATTGAAGTATGGAGAGAGCAATTTCCAAGCATGATTCAATTCGTGAAAATAGAAAATCCACGAGACCTACTACCGCACTAGGAGTGACAAGCCAATTTGAATGGCAGTAACCGGATTTCATGAGTTTCTTACTACAGTTTCTAGATGGTAAGGGAAGGATGAATCTGTGAAATTTCAAATTTTGATAAGTTATAACCAACTCGCCTCCCTTTCTAGAAGCGAACCACAAACACAAGTACACCTGGCATCGGTTATGGATTAGGTAAACTGCTTGATAACAAAAAGTCGTATATCTGAGCCATAGTGTTTTGGTTGTTCGAGAAATGTGGCCCAATTCTAAGTAGATTTAGCAGCCTTAAACAAATGGATGGCATCAAAGAATTTTTTTGCAAATATCGGGGTGCAGTTCTTTACCCTGCTTTACATTCATAAGAGAACTGTCCCTAAGGCCTTCAAAGGTGACTCAAGCGTTAAAAGATGAACAGAAGTGTCATGTTCTTAAACAAGATAATGAAAGATTGAAAAGTGGAAGTGTTATCTTAAAAAGAAAAGCATTTTTTATGAAATATTTACCATTCATCATTCCAGAAAGTCAAATTGTTCCTACTTTGCTTTAAATGGTAATAACAGCAGGAGTCGGCACACATCTCCACACCAAACAAGATTGTACATACGGAAAAAATATTACCTATCCAGGGCCTGATTCTATTATTATCACCAAAAATGTTGGGCCAAATTTTGTTCAATTTTCTACACCTACATGGTACGAATCTCATAAATAAATACACAATCTAGTCATAAAATAGTCTCGTCTTCGTTTAACACTGACTGCTGCTCAGGAAAACGCTATTTCTTACCCACTTTTCATGCAACCATCCAAACATTAAATTTGTCCTAAAAATGCAACTATTTGAACGGAGTAAACTACAAAGTAGTCTTCTTTTTGCAAAAGAGGAGAACCCATTTTACGGGCACCCGCACACGAGTCGACTCTGCCTCTCAGTAGAGCAGACGAGTAATTAACTAAAAGGCTCCTCAGACCGTAGTGAAAGCATAGCTAAGGAGTTAATTTAAGTAATGGCCAGACATTTGTGTAATCAAGGTATTGCAAGTGGGGTAGGAACATCCAAGTAGGCTTCGAGCTGGATTTCAACCTGCTCAATGCGGTTGCATTGGCTATTAGATGAGTGAAATAAAGTGGCTCGGTTTAAAAGGCAGACCTCAATGGTTTTAAGTAAAAAAAGAAATTATAGCCAAAAATTTAAGCATAAAGCTTTTGATGAATAAGGTGAAAGTGTAAATTTGATACTTACAGTGCAGACAGTATTTAGATTTGAGGCAAGGCCTAGTGATGGCAATAGGTTATATGCCTAGACACCCCGTAAACAAAACAGTGAAAATTTACAACCACTTATGGATGTGATTAGTAATATTAAATTATCTTAACAAAAGAAACATAACGAGACCCTTTTTTGGTTTGCACTGTAAGTATCCAAAGGACTTACAGAATCGCGGGGAATGTAGCCGAGACTTTTGTAAAGACCACCCAAATCCATGGTGTTGCAGGTTGTTCCAAGCAGGATCTGTTTGACAGGACTCTGCCTAATTACATCAGCTGCTATTGTGCTGCATCCGGTGGTCAAATGGACGAGGGCACGACTATGAGAGGGCTTAAAAGTCGAAGGGACACTTGGCTCGGACGCTGGCTCCAAGGGATGTTCAGTGGCCCCCTCGGGAGAGGGTGATGACGCATGTCCAATCATGTAG
>CABFON010000117.1:0-16201 GCA_900683695.1 Echinococcus oligarthrus
ACCTTTTAGGCATTTGCGTCCTCGCGCATACTCGGTACCATGAGACTGTGGTTCACTACCTTTGAACCTCTAAGCAGAGTGCCAAATGAATCGCATTTTGTCAAAATGAGCAAAGATTCTTCTTGATCAAAGAGTGCAGACTACTTAGCCACTCGAACGACTGTACTGTACGAAGACGTTCTCATTGTTTTCTGCAGCTGAAAAACAAGGGGAGAGGACCTTTCCTGAAGGCGAACGAACTTGTCTTCGTTGAATTATTTGATATTTCTAAAACTCCTTGTTATAGTAAATCATATTGGTTTCTCCAATCCCTAAAAAAGTTGAATAAATTGCATCAAAGCCAGTTTTCCCCTTCGTAGGACTCGAACCTCTTCATTCAGTCATTGGGTTTGGCGTGCGATTGCTCATTCTCCCTTTGCATTAACGGCAGCATCTTCCCTCTGACCAAATCAAAGCGGAGGAAGTGTTAAGAAGCACTATCTACTAAGCAAGCCTTCACACTTGACAACTCCACCAACCAAGAATTTGCATTTTCGAGGTCATCGATGCGCATAAGGCTGAACTGAAGTGCAGGGAACCACATCATATCATTGCTGGATTGTCAGTTAAGTTTTTCATTATATTTATTCATGATTGTAACACAAAAGACTAAGCCTCAAGTTCTCTCCTCTCGGTTTTGCAGCTTCATAGAATAACTATTAAAGAACCTCAACAGTTGCCTATTACTCGATTAAAATAGTTAAAATGCCCTCAAGCGGTAAACCTGTGATTTCGATAGGCTAATTCTTGCCCATAAATGAAACGCCAGCAACTAATAAGTAAAAAGTGCAACTCCTTCCCTGTCGTCACAATTTAAAAACAACTGGAAACACTAGGATCAGCAGACGCCATCCCACTGTGGGAAAAAAACAAAACATTGGTTAAAGAAACGCACTTTGCATCAGCATTCGATGCTCAAAACCCACGCATTACAGAAACTAGTAGCTTAGCAAACCACATTAATCGCTACCCGAATTCACGTGCCACGGCATACTTCTAAGTAAAAAACATTTTAAAGTCCTTAAGTAATGCTCGGATCAGGCACATTCATACAAGTCGCCAACAAAGTTCACCAACCACGCCAACGCCAATGCCCGAACCTTCATACATGTCGCCAAAAGCGTCTTTTGGTTATTTAATGTGGAAAAAATAGACAAATTTCTGCAAAAATAGTTGGCCTAATGGCACTTTTACAAAAATTTTCAGTGTGATATGGTCAACAAACAAGCACACAGAATTATCCTAGCCAAAAGAGTTTTATTTTCAGCTTTTCATAGGAGCCAATGTAACCCAATCCAAACATCTTAATAAGTTTCTATGCATTACTAGAATTCACACTATTTTGAACCTTTTTACCAAAGAAACAGTCGGGTTTATTTCCCAAAATGTTTCTATTATTTGCGAACAGTTAGACTGTTAATTTTGGTTTGGGTTAAAGTGAATGTCTTTAGTCTTCTCTGAAGTCAATAATCAGAAGCAGTAAGGCATATCATACACTACTAACATAAACCGATGTCCACCCCACAAATCGAAGAACCAAACTGTCATGCTACTTTAATACAGTATTGTAATACGATAGTGGTTTATCCCCTGGTATTGGCAAGGCGTCACTTTTGTACTTTGAATCAGCCCTCTTGAACCTCGCTGGGTGGGCTGGCCTTTCGGGCCATGCCAATAGTTCAGACACCTTCTCTGTGCTGATTATATATTCTGCCCTAGTATTGTGTCTTCTTTCGTCTTCAGGGAAGTCTCGGGACGCTACAGCATCGTACGGAAAATGCGGAGCATGAAAATTTAATAAGTGTGGCTTTTGCTGAATACATTTAAGCACTCATGTATTACGCATTTGTGTTTAGTTCCCGTACATCAACTCTCACGTAGAACTCATGTAGCAATCATGGAGATTTGTTTTGTTCGGCTTCGACATCATGGTTCATCAGACTCCACAGTTTGTGCTTCTCTTCCGCACAACCATTCAATCCTGCCTATAGACTTCCAACCTTCCTTCACATCAATGCTATGACCCCCTGAGTAATGACGTTGTAATCGATTTGGTGCATTCCTCTTCCATTTTTTTCCTTTGGAAGGAATAGACCGTTTACATGGGGGTGTTCTTTATTAATGGCATTATAAACGGGGCACAGTGATCAATAGTGTGTGACATCACTTTCGTAACAAAGTTCGAATTCGCTCATCGCTTCTATTCGAAAGAATGCCTTTTAGCAAACATGTGCTGCATAGTCCCTTTGTCTTTTAGAGCAGTGCCATCAATGCTACCCTTAGTAATGGTCTACGCATGCCATTTTAGTGCGCAAACTACATCTTTGTATCCGACAGGCGGTGTACCTTTGGAGTGTCATAGTTTTAAGTGATGCACAATGATTGGTTGAGGATGGAGTTGTGTAAAGCATTCAAAGAATTTTGTCGATGAGATGACTATCATCACTTGGAGTGTCTTTGCTCTAAGGATGATGAAACTCACAGTGTGCTCTAGGAAGCTAGGTCAGCATATATTGTAGTACTAGGTCCCCTTTCTGATGGACGCCAGTCCCACTATGCTTGTCATATCAGCCCTTCTGTCCATGATATTAGGGTTGTATGTATTCCTATGAGACAGTGGGGAAAATTGCTTCCGTTACTTCGTTTAAAACACTTATTTTATAACCCATGAAGCAATCATTTCAACGTTCTGTGCATTCTTGGGTTATGCAGAAATACTTTTTTAGGCAGTCTACCATAACCACAACATATCAGCTTCCTCTAGTCAGTGCCTCCTCTTCCCTTAGGTCCGATCACTGTCAGGTGGCGCCTTTTGAAGCTTCTGAAAGTGGCACAGACTGGGTAGAAATCAAGTATATTTGGGGGGAATGAAGGCATGTATCACTTTTTTGCCTAAGGAGTCAAGTGCCTCTCTTCGCCTTTATGGCACAGTTGCTCGTGTAGAACTCCCCGCACCAGTGATTTGGGGACCACTAGGTGATCAGCAGACCCAACACCTTCACAGTGCAATAAAACCTCTTTCTCTATGGATAGGATCCACCGTTCCTGCTATACCTGTTTAGCCGTTCTGCTCTGCGAAGTTACCTTTTATTGCTATGGGTTTGTAAGAGGATGGACGAAACTTCTCGTATGCCTTGCGTATTTGGCCAATGATGTTTAGTGGGCTTAATTTATAATATTGTAGTTACAGCAACACAACCTGCTTCAGCCGCGAATGGTCTGCAAGAGGGGACGTCTGCATTATTATGTTGATTTTCTCTCTGTACCGCACTGTAAAATCGAACTGTTGCAAACAAATCAGTAGTTTTACCTCACGCTACGAAAAAAATAAAATTTGGAATAGATTAGTCCTAAATCAAGCGAGGTGTTTATCACAGATTGGAGTACCTAACAATAAACTGAACAGCTTACCTATTAATTGGACCAAATATGATTTAGAGACATCAAAAGAGAGTTGCACATTAACAAATAAATTAAAATGCTATCGGCCTCTCAGGTAATAAAGGGAACTCAGCTATAGTTATCTGAATCTACTAAGCATGCTGCACTGTGCAGTTCAAAGCCTCATTAAAAGTGTGTTTTCACCAAAGACGAATGTATAATGCCTCACTTACGGATAAAAAAGTAAGGGAAATATAGGCAGAGAAATCATCTCCTCCTATTTTTACAAAAAAATGCTAGGTCAAGAGTGAATACAAAAGGGCGAATCCTTAGTTAGCTTTGAGAAATGTAGCATGAAAGCAGGACAAAGCAAGGCAAGAGACACCTCTAGTTGACTATAGACATCTGCCTGTCGCCATCATTTGACGTCATTTGTAACTGGAATGACAAAGTAGGCAATTTGTCAGTGATCGTGTCTTGCTCCAGCAAGGTGGCGAAGATGGTGTGTAGCTTAATTGAGCAGCATTGCTGGACATTCACATGAAATTCATATCTGAGAATGCGAAATACAATGGCACAAATAACTGTTTTGTATATAAACAATCTATGCGCAAATAGGCTGCAGACAGTGGATTCATCCACAAGAAGTAAAATCAATAATGGTGGAAAGGGTCACCAAGTTCGAACTGGAGGATCATCAGTAGGAGGATGCTTTATCATCAACCAATGAATGTTGGTTCGAGCAAGGTTCTACTCCCTTACCTCAAAACAGGTAAACAGCTTGTCCACTTGACTGCCACTGTCGTGGGGTCGAAGAAGGAGATTGGTCACTTCGATGTTTGCAAAAGCTCCTCGATTTTTTAGAAGTAAGTCCAGCTTCTTCCAGTTTCCTAGAACCTGATAGCACTATAGCCAACTGAAAAACGCCATCTTCGACAAGTGTCTAGAAAAGAGACTTCGACTTACTGGTGACAGTCTCACCGTTAGCAGATTCAAAAAGTAAGGGCTTATGCCGATTACCCACAGAGTCATTTAAGACTGCGCAAAATGTCATTCAGGGGAGAAGACAAGGTGGTTGCATTGTGCGAAAAGCCACTTCATCTCAATCGGTCATGGCAACCGAAATCAAGATTCTCGACTGTTATGATGTCTGGATGTTTCTGCTAACCACGTTTGAGACAAAACTTTAAAAATCCTGCAGATACTGCATAGAAGTAGGACAGGGCAATACAAAAGTCGGGCGACATAAAAGAGGTACACCGGTATGTACCCAAGTCAGGGTGTGGGAGTCCGTGTACACCCCGAAGGATGTGAACGCAAATGCAAACTTGGCCTAAGCATTTGTAGAGCGTGTGTACTCCCAATGCAGGAATAGTGCAGAGCGTTGAACAGGCAGAGCAAGATCCTGTACCTAATGCCATCACAGTAAGTGGAGTTGTGTTAAGTCGATGGGAGCTTGAAGATGTCTTTCGACCGAGTTTTCTAACTTACCAGATAAGATGATAATGGCACTAGTAAAGGATGGGCGTAAGCTGCTTCTATTATATGGGTTGCTTTATGCTCATCAGCCAGCAATCCTACAAAATTATTTGTGGTCTGCAATGGGTACTTAGACTTCCGACCCTAGAACATCTTTTACTCGGATTCCGGTCGTGTTCTCATTGCTATCTTTGACCGATCATATGCTGTCGGAGAGGAACATAGCTCCAGATGGGCGTGACTTTTGTGAAACTGCAAATTTTATAGCACGCAAAGTAACTAATAGGATAGAAATTACAACAATGGCTGATGTGTGGGGTCTGGCTCTTCTAACGGCCGAAATTGCGTTCAGATTGGTTCTACCCGATGCCAGAAATAGGGCTGAAGAAATGAGGCAGCTGTGTTCTAATTACAATAGGATGATAAATGTGAAAAACATCTCAATAAATCAATAGGTTTTTTCGAGTCCTGTCTTAAACAGTAAAAGTCGAAAATCTTGATTTCCACTGCGGTGTCTATTGGGATAAAGTGGCTTCTTGCACAAGGAATCGACTTGATGCCTTGCTTCTCGGGGCTGAATACGGTAAGGAAAGGTCACTAGTAAAATACAATATTAGTTGCACACTTGATGAAGACGGTGTTCGTCAGTTGGTAACAGTGTCACCGGATCCTACAGAGCAAGCAGAAGCCGGACTGACTTTTTATAAAATCAAGGGATCTTCTGCAGGGTTGAACTTAAGAATCCTCTTCAGTAGCCCATTAACAATGTTTGTGTGACACATGAAGTAAGTCAAGTGGACGAGTCGCCCACTCAAATTGAGTAGTAAAGAAGTACTTTGTTTGAAATATCCTCATTGGTTAATGAAGAAGCATCTTTCTACCGACAATCTTTTGTAGACAAATCAGCAAAACGCTGTCGTGACTCATCGGAGAAGATTTTCTTGTTGTATGTCAAGAAGGGAATCACCTCTTTGGAATGATCTGACGAGGGGACAGAGAGGCCTTGATTGGACACGTGGATTTCGCGTCACAAGTAGATAGGAACATAAATATTATAAGATATTTTGATTTTGGAGAATATGAGGGGTAGTTTGTATTGTAGTACCGCTCATCTTAAAGCACATAATCGCCCTAATTAATCTCACCTATCTCTGCAGCATACATCACCTTATTCGTCTGGCAAGACCCAGTAAATAAAACTGACGCCTCCTAACGTGTCATGAACTAACTTTGGCAATCCTTAAATTATTGGAGCTGAAACCAAGTGATTACGAGACCACCCGTTGCTTGACATGGAGTCACAATTGCCTGCATTGCGTGTTGGTAACTGAATGTAAACAGCATAATATCATCTTGACATGCACATTACATGCATTGCATTGCAAACATTTCATTATATACATTTACAGTTTTGTGGTTCTTTTATCAATATCTGCTTATTACGCAAAAATAATTGTCCGATTCTTCTTATCGGAAGTGGATCGTGCCAATTTGTGTAGACCACATTCTGGAGCTGATTGACTTTAACCTTCGCCACCTGACGATTTATATTTGGAGTTAGAAGAGCGACATCGCGAATGGAGCCAGTCTATTCCTGACCACTTGATGAAGCTACCCACTGCACTTGAATCGCCCATTTTTCACTCCGCTGGCATCTGCTATAGGACAAAAATGAGGCGCTGGACAGATCTCAAAATAGAAAGGAATAAATAGGGGATTTAGAAGCGCAATCTTTTGTGCTATTTAAGCTTCTAACAAAAAATGGTTCATATTCCAAGAGGTATGTTCTGCAGCCTGTGAATAAGTGAACGGTGAATGGGATTTCCACTGTTTTTTCTAAAAGTTAGCCCTTTTAGCTCTCCTACTTTGTTAACCTCAAGCAAATTTGCTTGGTACGTCGTTGTGATGGTCCTTATCGAGGATTTCTCCATTGCTAGTTGATTAGTGCCAGGTGGCAAGTTGTAGCTGCTAGTTCAGGACTTGTTCGCTGGCGCTAACCTAGGCGGGCTGGAAGGGTGTGGTCGTTCAAGTAGCTTCATCAATATTACTAGCTATAATTTCAATAATGCTAGTGAAAATGTAAAAATGGACCTACATGTATTACAAAAACGCATTAATTTAGAAAACGCACGTTACCAAAGTACTTCAAACTTTTACCAGGGGTCATAGCAGTTGGCAGATTTGACGGCATTCGTGTATTTGATTTCTTTGAATGCTTTCACATTGCTTGATTGGAAAACTTTTGGATTTGTTTTAAAAACCTTATTTGTAATACTACCTTATGCTTAGTTGGTTTCAGAATTCCCCTGGGATCTTACTACGAATCGTGACTTTCTAGCGGGATCCGCCATTTGGAATGTATTGTTCACTCCAGTATCATTACTTTTATTACTAAATAAGCAAAATGAATTGGCGAAAAGTGAATTAAGCTTGCCAGCACTGCATGAATATCAATTCTGAATACCTCTGACGTGGTGTGCTGAATCTCATCCACTACTCACGGGTTGTGCGTAAGTGTGGCATCAAAACCGTGAGGCTGAATTATTTTTATATCAAAATTGCCAAATAATGCATAGAACATTAGTGGATATTTTAATTGCCTAAAATGCTAAGCCATTGCAGACTTCGGGCCGGTTGTGAAGGTTTATGCTTCCTGCAAACATTCCATAATTCTTTTCCGCTTGTTTACAGATGTATCACGAAGTGATGCTCTTTATTCTACATATTCAGTTTACGTCGATTAGATTTGACAGGAGCCAAAAGTTAATCAAGTTTAGTACAGTTTATCCTTTTTGACACCTAGTGCAATATGATCATCCCTCTTCTGCTGCATTTTAATATCGGTATTTAATAAAGTGCTGGTACGGGTGGCCTTTCCTCATAAATTACGTCAAGGCATAGTCTGAGCATTAACACTGAAACTTGAAGAAAAGAGGTCAGTACTAATATTATATAAGGCATCAAATAAAAGAGTCCACAATTGGTGCGAACGCTTTTAAAAGTAATTTGATCGACTGCGTTGCTGTTCAGACCTTACATTAACATAGACATTCATTATCAAAACACATCCGCTGTTCCATCAACTTTACTAAGGTGTTTGAGCCAACTTTGCTGCTTGAGAACCATTATGGACTAAATGTTGCCGAGTTTTAGATCCCAAATTAATCTTCCAAGAGTTTACTACACGTCGCCGAATTTAATTTGTCCTTTTTCTTACCGAACGTCGCAGAACAGTAGCCACAGGAGCAATGACAGAAGAAATCACTGGCGGATATCCGCATCTATTTGAGAAGGTTAAGCAGTCAACAGCGTCGAGGAGAAGATGGGGCAACACCGCCTCACTGAATGTTAACGACTGCTAGAATCGGCCAGGAGTGAGAAAGCAGACTAAGTAATACAATGAGCAGTGTCGATGCACCTACACTGTCGCTGGATCAAGAAAGGGGAAGTCAATGCGTAAATCTTTAAAATGATTTTTAAGTTCCTGACTAAAAGACTAGGATTTAACATGCATGACTTGGTCCATTTTGTAAAACCACGACAAAGGCTTTTTGCAATTTCCTTCAATTGATGGGATCTTATTGCTTCTGATGTTTTCCTTCTGACTAGCAAAAGTAACCTAGATTAAGAATCAAAGAATGATTTAGATCTTTTTAGCTTTGGGTATATTTGCACGCACATGCCAATACTACTGAAGTCTAGCTGGCAAATCCAACGACTAGAGGTGATACTGACCCTCAGCCAGTCGCATCAGTGAGCGCATAACATCATCAAAACTCCTCCTTCTGATTGGCCTGTGATGTTGCGCTAGAATGTCATGCTCATCATTGTCAATTGCGCCAAAACAGGACACGGTATAGTGAACTATCATGCTAACCAACACCTTGCCGCGCAAACAGCCTTTTGGGATTTCAGCTGCCTGTTTGAAAAGCTTACAAGGAAAGAAAATGAATTAAGGAACAAAAAACTAACAGTTATCCAGGTTTTCTTTCCTCCATGAGACATTTAACAGTTTTGATTTGTTACTGGAATCGTTAAGGTGAAACATTCCTCACTCAGGAGATGCCAGATATGAAAATTTTAGACAATGAAGTGAAAACATAGGTGAAGGAATAGAAACCAAGTTACTGGTAGCATACGCCGCTAGACATTGGCCAGTTTCCTTGTGGTAAAAAACACCACTACAATCGGAGTGTTTGAGGTTAAATCAAATCCATGCATTTAACACTGTCTCATCAATTTAGATCTTGTGCCGAATAAGGAGTTCGTCCTTGCTAGCTTTGGCAAAAGGCTAGGGCAGAAAATGAAATCAGGCGACGAGCTAATCCAAGTGGGAAATAGCAATTTGTATGCTTCTTGTAGTGTTACCGGTAAATTAATTAAACAAAGACAAGCATAAACAGAAGGTCCGAAACCAGGTGTGTAATAAATTACACGGTGCAGTGACAGCAGCAGCGTGAGTGCCAGTGAGCGATGGAGACTACAGACAATTAACCAAGGGTAGGTCATAAAAGAAAGGGAACGAAAACGCTTGATTGCCCTTTATTTATCCTTGGTAATTTGCTTTTTTTCCCATCCATAGAGTAAAGAAAGTGATAATTGCTTTCATTGCAACTATTTGGCATGTTTGCGCAATATGATTAAAATATGAAGGAGGATAGAAAATTTCTTTTGATGGAGAGTCCAGATTTTGCTAGACTGACAGACTCCACGCCTTAGGATAGCAAATAGCAGAGGCCGCACAGGAGCACAATATCGGCAGCAAGTAATATTACGTCCACCTTCACCCACTTTCTCCAGCAAATGCGTCACAAAGTCGTGATATTGCCGCATCCGCTCATTTGTGCATCAGTCAACAATACAAACAGAAACGCAAAGGCCCGCAGTAAGTCACAGTCGATAGCTTAATTGCCACGATAGCCAGTATTTTTTTTAATTGCGTTATCCATATTAAACCTGCATCTCATTACCATTATCATCATTATCGCATTACTCAGAAGGGTGTAAACCGATGAGGGAAACAGAATCGCTGAAAGAAAATCGCTCTTCATTGGCGTGAAAATGGTGTCACTTATAATTTTGACTAAGATTGGCAAATATTTACAAGAGTTCTCAGGGATCTCATAGAAGTCGCAAACGTAATCAGGATGAGTCACTCGATGAGTGACCTTCATTATTAGTTAATTTGATGATGGGTTTTTTGCATGGTATGCGCGTAAGATGCACTTTACATCGTAATCGGTATGAAACTAGTCTCTCTTTTTGATACTTGCAACAGAAGTTAGGGATTGTGTCAGTTGATATGATCAGGCTTCCTCTAGCGCGATCCTGTGGTCATTCCTTATGAACTCCTATCGAATCGTAGGCATGATGTGTCCTTGCTGAAGAACTATCTGATTAGCTTTGACGGTATATAGCGTAAAGCCTTTTATAGAAATCAAAGGCAGAAAATTCTTTCAACATTGCCCACTAGGGACACACGCTCAGATATTTTGATCCTCTCCACCCAGGTCAAATCAATCTTTTATTATATGCGCACTCTGTTTAGATAGAACTAATCCGGACAAATCTCATCCGTTGACTGAGCTTGGGCTAAAGTTATATTTGAAAGCCTTTAATGGGGACTAAGAGGATAAAGACAAGCGAATTTAAACATTATAAATCCGCACTTAATTATCTCACAATTATTCCCGCACTTGCCTCTAATCCTTAGGTTACTCCTAAGTGGTGGTGCCAGTGTTACTACTACGGACCTTCACTAGTGCATCACTTAAGCCGATTTTAGACACTCGTGTCTAAAGCCAGCCCAACAATTCGTCCATGGCTATTCCGTCCTTCTCCTTAATTCCTACTTTTTCAATTAAGCAAAGCAAAGTATGAAAATATTAAGCATTAGCAAACAAGATTGTGCGCATGCTGCGCATTGAAAGTTGATGTAAGATACAAATTCTTGAATAACTAGGTGTCTCTCCCACCTATCCCAACAGCATTGGTTGTGTACAGCAGATATGAAACATGCCTTCAATTTTGGTGACGTGAATGGCGCCTTCTTCTTTTTAGCTATTTTAAGGTGTTGGACAGTGACTCAGTGAGTTATGACTGCTTCTTTTCGTAGAGTTTGGGAATTGATGTTCAACTATATGAAGGTCATTTAATTCAAGCGGCTGATTTGGCAATGCCCAACAAAACGCATGAGCAGTAAAGTTGATAACGAAGAGCGCGATGTGGAAGCCGCGAATTGCAGATTCAAGGATAATACAATGTACAGATGCTATCACTTAACTCAAGCAAATATACGCACTGCAGGCTTAATTCCAGTTCTACATTGCATTATCAAGCTAACACCAAGGATGTATGCAAGAGCGCGTTGGTGAAGAGAGGCTGCTGCAGCACCCATTGATGAGATGGTGAATTTTGGAGTGTGGGATGGAAGTTAGTGCAAGAATGCAAAGTCGTCAATTGCAAGGAATGGGCAAAGACCTTAATGCCACGAAGTAGACCAACCCCTAGGAGTTCTTATACGTGTGGTTGTACAAACACGTTTTAATTTCAACGCCAATTACTGTACACATATACACAATCACCTACTATAAACACAGAGTAACACGTGACAGTACCACCAAATCCCACGCCATTGGATTGCTGAGAGTAATAGGAAGTAGGAAAGTGCTTGTAAAATCACATGCATGCGTCGGTCTAAAAGTTGGACTGCTTCGTCATGTCGACATCGTAGCTCACCCCGTGAATATAGTAGCTCTGCGATCCAACGCCTTTGTGTCCTCAGACCAACTTCCATCTTCTAACCCTCTACCCTTCACTACACTACAACGACTTCGCTTCTCGGACTCATGAATGCGACTCCACAAGTTTGTCGTTGTCGTCGTCGGCTCAAGAAGAGTACGTTTTCCTCAATCACATCAACTTATCCAACAGTTAGTGCTTGAAATTGATGTTTCACGTTACTCAGATTAGGGAATTTGAGTGGGTGGGTGAGTAAATTGTGAGTAAGCCGGATAAGCATTCTCCTCAGGTATGTTTGTGCAAAAAATGGCTGCTTATTCCTGCATCCGCCTAATTTAGTGTTCGAGCTGTAGCAACCATGCTAGTATTCTTACAATTTTTAATTGACGTTGATTTGGTCATCCTAGCGATTTGCCAGTCGACAACGAACTCACAGGTACGTCCTTAAACTAATGAGCCGACATGACTAGTGATTACAACGCGTGTTAGTCAGGTGGAAGTTACAATGGCATGTTGAAGGACAAGGCTATTTTAATTCATTGGTGTCACGATTTGTAAATGCCACCTTTACTATCCTGTATTACCTAATCAATGAATAATCATGTTTCTGGCATATTATCTCATTTTACGATGGCAGGATATCAGTATGCCTGATCTGATTGTTCTTGGTCAAATTGTCACAATCTCGGTACTTCACAAATTACGTTTGTGTAAAAGCTGCGGTAGTCACACTTGGCAGAAAATTGACTGAGTTGTGGGATTTTGCCCTTGCACTCATTTTTAATAAATTTCTTTCACCGTAGGGCAGATTTTGACAGAAAGGTATTGCTCATTGCATCCTACAGTCAAACAAGCTTAAGGGATTGTAAAAACCCTAACAGTTGGTGCGGAAATTTAAGTAGCCAAGGATGTAGAGTCAGTGCTACTCTATTGTTTAAGGCGTTCGCGCTGAAGGTCGAGTAAATTCAGAAACTTTGTCAACTGTTTAAATTTGTAGTTTTTGTTTTCAGTTGATGTCTAACATTTGGGAATTTCAAAAAAATTCTTGAGTCTGGGCCCCTTGTAAAAGAAATAACTGGAGTTGTAAGCTGAATACATGAGTGGTGGAT
This sequence comes from Echinococcus oligarthrus, assembly GCA_900683695.1. Taxonomy (NCBI): domain Eukaryota; kingdom Metazoa; phylum Platyhelminthes; class Cestoda; order Cyclophyllidea; family Taeniidae; genus Echinococcus; species Echinococcus oligarthrus. Next base: position 12,750 of record CABFON010000117.1, read on the forward strand.
TGATGCTGTATCGGCATCAGCGACCTTAACAGGAGAATTTAGAGACTACTTAAGCAAAACCTAGATCGGTTTATCTGTAAACAAGCGATATATGTTGCTATGCTTTGCGTTGAAGTGAGATGCGGTGTCTTGTGGCCTAAGGCGGAAGGCGGGGGTTACAGGATGATCCAGGGTTTGGGATCTCTACAATGCCTTGACATCTGCTTGCCTCGTGAATTTCAGGATGCGTCTCGTTGAAGCGTACGAGAATGAGGTGAAAATAGTGGTATGGCTGCACTGTTGGTAGATCTGCATAAATTGTGCAGTTAGTGCTTTGCATCAAATACTAAAAGCTGACTGAAAGTTCTTCTTTGACGCCATTTTTCTAAGCTATCTGTAACGAGGGCTACTAAAGGAAGGTTGACGTTGACCCACTTGCAGCAGGGGAGTAGAGTTTGGTGTGTCTATCTTATGGCTCTGTTTTAACTAACCAATTCTAAAAATCAAATATGATACGTAGTAGGCCTAAAGCCTCAAATGTTGCAGACCGCCGACCGTTTTACGTCTCGAAGATAGATGAGTTGTGAAGGGATGCGCCACACTGCAGCTGGCTTAAGAGTGCCGGTGACATTTGACCACAATTGATATCCAATTATTAAGCTGAATTAGCTGTGGTCCATCATTCAGTGGAGCAATGGCCTTGTGAATTGGTGGTTGAAATGGGGTGCAACCATTTAGGCTTTACGATTGGGCAATGCGGCGTGCACTTTACTAATTTCTTGATTGAATTACCAAATTTTGTGTCGTGCTGTAGTTGAATAGACCGCTGCATAAGGAATGCTGCTTGTGGATTAGCCATTTACTTTGTCTAGCGCCACGGGTTTTTGCTGATTTCGTAACGTCCTCAGGTGCCGTGGATGAATTTGTGGAAAGGACTGTCAAGAAGTGCCCAAATAAGGACTTATTAGGGGTTACATTTTCAAACACAAAAGATGTATTTGCTGACAGGCTGAACAACTGCCCAAGACCCAAAAAATGATCTACAAATCATGGATTCCTTCTGAGTGCAAGTGATACTGATAAGTTCTTTACTCTCCGTGGTTTTGCCTCATGGATGTGCCAGAATTGCCTTTCTTGTAATGCAAACAATTGAGAAGGCTAACTAGCAATGACACAGGTAGTCAAATAACCAAATTAACTTGCACTTTTATGCGCATAGTGCAATAAACCATAGTGTAATACTTACGTTGTTTTAATGTGCTTTTCAGGGAGGAGGAATTGGGAAATTCGAACCTCGTGACGAGATCGTCCTCTCCCATACCTACTGACTGCGGTTCCCCTCCTACTTGAATAGTGTTTTCCTCTACCCCTCTCTGTTACCTTTAATAAAAATGTCCAAAAAGAACCTATCGGGCTCGTCTAGAAGCTCTAGGGATTGGGAAGCGGAGACCAAGGAGCCTAGCTCCACAATAGTACTGCCAGAGTCATGTCAATTCCCAAATCGCTTGTTGTGCAAAAATGCAGTATGGAACACGCATACATTTTACTATAGATCATATTTTTATTACAAAACAGAACGTTTTTAAAACCTTGTTTTAACTCAAAACAAACTTTTCAGTGCCCCTTATTATTATTCTTTTTTGTTTGACTTCACTATCGGGTCAAGGCTTCTTACTACTGCGCATTGGACGAAGTTGTGTTCCAGTGATCTCGTTTTGGACTTCTGCTAAGCAAATTTTCTAAGGTCCAACTCGTGATTAAGAGGAATCAATTTTGTTGCTTACTTTTTTACGTCATTTCCGGGGTCAACACTTGTGGAATATAGGACCTCTTAGACTTGACAATCGTGTACTGCACTTGACAAATTTGTCTGTGCTGAGCATGGTGAGCTGTCAAATGTGCTCCTTTGCTATGGCTCTGCAGTATTTGCATCTGATTCGTTTCTCTTGGAGGTTGAATTTGATGGCAACTTGTCTAGTTGTTCTAGAGAATTCTGCTCTAGCTAGCAGTCTTCATTCCTCGAACTTGTCAAAGAAAAGGATTCCTTGGCTTTCGAAAGACGTTCTGACTCTAAAGAGTCTGGAAATCATGCTTATAACGGATAATTATCATTGTTATATGTTAATTAATATTTACGAGTGGATGTGTTTGTGACCGGCAGAGGACGCTTAATAGACCTCTTTGTTGGTTCATCGTGGCAATCTCCTGGGTAAAGTAGATTAGGAATATTCAGCTAAAGAGTAATTGACTGCGCCGTCTATGTTTTTCTCCTCCCCCGTTTTGGAGAGGTGGGGGCACTGGGCCCTTCTTACAATCCCTGAATGGTGCCTTTCTGTTAGATGGTGGCAAAGAGTCTGGTCTCAGAAGTCCCTCCTACTTCGCAACAGGAGTATTTCTGCAGAATTAAGGACAATCGTAAATGGTAGACTATGAGAAAGACGGGTTGTGGCCTTGATCATGGCGTAGATGTGAAGTAGGGTCATGGGTAGAAAGGCAACTGAGGAACTGGAGAGGAAGCGAGGTAGATAGATATCGGAGCAGGGTTTTGGAGAGAATGAGCCAGGGATTTAGGGTTGTGGTGTGTGAGGATCTAGTAAACCTGAGAAGAAGAGACTTGGGACGTGCCCGGAGTGGGGCGGTACAGAACTGTTGGTCAGCTAGAGATAGGTAATTAGGTGGCTAGATTTTTGGGGTGGCAAGAAATTGGAGAAGTGGAAAATAGCTAAGATTTTTGGGTAGGAGGTTGAGGTTGTGCTGAGCTTGGCAACTGTAGTGCTTGAGAGTAAGGCAGGCGGAGGTCTCAAGTTGTGTGAGGTCCCCCAGTTGCAACTAGGTCTTGATTTTGGGTAATCTTTGTGCGTGCAACCCATGAAAGGGTTTTCTACTGGGGTTTCTGCCATAGGTCTGGGAAATTAGGTTAGAAGTAAAGTGGTTTGGATGCTGCTGGGTTTTAATAGAGGTGGTTAACTGTAGAATTAAATGAGTGATAAGGTGTGGAACCCGTGAACGTGGAAGTAATTAGGGTATATGGATGGGGAGCTGCGGTTTCGTACAGGTATGGAGCTAGAGGAAAATGAGGCGAAGGGAGGTAGGGATTTGATGTGGGACGATAAGGGCTAGAGATCTAGCGAAGTGAGGTTGAATGGCAGAAGTCCGGGCCTCTTGAAGGGTTGGCCAACATGAAATATAGGTGGGTATTTTTGTAGGCAGGCATGGATTTATGAAATCAGCCAGGTGAAAAGCTGGGTGATTTTGAAGGCAGTGCGTAGGCATGGCAGTCGCCATTGTAGCATTGCAGATCCGTTATTTTTATCCCTACAGATATGGAACTTACTGGCATTTGACTTTGGCAGTTCTCCCGTGAAACAACCGTTTTTTAGGCTTGCTGGCTGTGTGGTAAGCAGCCTTAGTGAAAACGGTGCGCCAAGCTACAAAATCTGTAAAAGCATCTTCCAGAGGGCAAAGTGACGCAG
>CABFON010000118.1:0-16145 GCA_900683695.1 Echinococcus oligarthrus
TCTTTGTAATAAACTGAAAGAGCAATCTAATAAATATCTATTCTTTCTACATTCTTCCTTCAATGGCTCGCTCATTTCACTTGATGCGACAACTCCTCAGCATTGGGGGGTGAGGAGATTTATTAGGTGGGAGCGCATGTCAGCCATAGAGACGAATACAGGAGTTGAAAAAACAGAGGCTCCACATCAGCTCAGCGGCGCAATTCCTGAAGCCATCTCCTCCTACCTACTCGGGGTTAAAATAGAAGTTAGATCCATTCACAGGGATTCGAATAACCACAGTAGCTGCCTTGAGCCAAAGAAGTGGTGTAGGGGCTGACTTACCGAATCGGATTTGACTTATTCCTTTTAGTTCATTTTGACTGCTCCTGTTGATTGAAACAGTAAGGAATAATTTGCCTCTAACCATATACTTAATGTTGCCTGCCACTGTTGTCCACGCATATATTATCACAAAGAACTGGGGATTTTTTTCACTCTGTCACTCGCTCAACACCTAAATATAGTTCATTACCGATACGGCATGTGTGACAGGCGATGTAATAAAAACGACTCGAAGTAATATGCACATGTATGTATGTATTCTTCCATATATACATCCATGCCTGAATACGGCGGTGCCATTTTCCCAGCAGAATTGAATATTCTTATCGTGCAGCTGTTGCCATGCTGTCGCACGATTCAACCCGACAATTACGGAGGATACTTTAAAAGAGGGGTGGTCTTTGTAATAAACTGAAAGAGCAATCTAATAAATATCTATTCTTTCTACATTCTTCCTTCAATGGCTCGCTCATTTTTCCTGCATTGGGGACCGTAAAACAATTGAAGGTAGTACAGCAACAGTGAGGCAACGTCCCAGACACATGATTGGACAGACATACTAGATACTACTGAATTAGACGAGGGGTATGAAGCTGTGGCCGGGGGAGGCAAAAAGACCTTGTGTTTGAGGAAACTGGAGAAAGTCGTCTTCTTGCCTGTTAGAAGTAAAGTGGTTAGAGGTTTCCAAGATCTAAATTTAAACTCCTGTCGGATGAAAGGAATGTGCTAGATTGGGAATAGTAGGCCTTTTTAAGGCAGCACCTCTCACAAGCGCCCATATTTCTTATTCTTAATTAACCTTTTGGAGCTTATTCTTTGAACAACAAGCATATAACAGGCTCTTGCCTTTGCAGTAAAGTATGCACAACGCGTCTGTAATTAACTGCAGGATTGCTTTCGTTTTTCATTCCGCTAAAGCATATAGTATTGTATGTAGTGGGCATTTGTTTATCTTAAGTACACATCATTTTGACTTATGAGGATGTTGACATAAATAAACAAAAATAGCCGACTGTATAGGGCAGATCATTCTCTTAAAAGCAGAATGTCACTCCTAAATAAGGTCCCCTTCAGGTCAGCAGATCAGGACTGCATGGATCTGGAATGAATAGACTGGAAATGAATGTAATCCCTAACAGGGGAGGAGCTCCAAGCCCAGAGGAGAAAAATGGACCACTTACACTCGTCGGTGAAGTGTTTTTTAGGAGACGACACTAGCTTGAACCTCTCACTTGATACAGAGAACCCTCAACTCTGTGTCAGAGAGGAACACTGTGTCACTTCCTTCTGGGAGTGAAATGCTGCATTAAGCATCCAATCATGAGTTGAAAATAGACTTTTGTGAAATCCTATGCTAATCTCTGTGTACATTAATAAATAAGGCGGTTTATGATGAATGCAATATGATCATTCTACGCAGCTATTCGCAATGGTGAGCAGTAGAGCCATCTGTGTCTCCGTTATAGGGCATTACGAGTGGATAAAAAAATTAGAAAATTGCTCATCCATTGGGCTTTTCATAGCTAAAAGCATTTTACATAGTGCTATTTGTAAACTAATAGAAAATTACACAAACTTGACACGTTGGTGCAGTTTAACTGAGACTCAGGGGAAACAGGAGGGGCAATCAAATTGGGGGTGGGCTGAAATTACCTCATTCTATCTATGAATAAACATATTATCCGTTTTATCTATTCCACTTCTTCAACTTGCATACATTTGGAAAAAAATCGCATATTTTGGTACTTTTTTCATTAAAGACTTCTACTTCTTCTAGAGTACATATGTGCCCACTTGTTCGTACTCACTCCCTCAGTCGCTCCTACCAGATGCCCTGACTGCGCAATGTAAAACAATAAAAATGCAAAGTATTCTTGTTAATGGAGCATTGAAGAGAGTATTTTAAATGCCGACACCTTGCTAAAATGTATTATGAAAAGTCTTAGCGTGGGCTTTTAACTCTATAGCGACTATTTATAGCCTCATATACATGTCCATACGCAGAGACAAAAAGAGGGCTTTTGCCAATGGCACTACTGGAGGTTGTTAGAGCCTACTTTTCCACCGTTTTCACAGCAATGTAACAGGCATGACTGAATTTGAGGGATTCGTTCAGCCATGTTAAAGTCCGCTTCCAAATGACCGCCCTGCGATACTGCCAATCGCATCTATGATAGTAGCAGTAGTAGTAATGATAGCAGTAGAAGTGATGAGAGTAAGGCTTGGTAATGCCAATTGCACAGCATTGTGACAATGTACCAATTCCCCACCTGTCGTCTGATTAAAACGAAAAAAGAATGCAAATGGGGGAGAAGAAAGGGAAAGAGGAAGGCGGATCACTCACACAGGGATGCCTGGCTAAAAAGACAAAAAGAGTAAGAAAACATTCCTTTTTTTGTGTCTCAGATCCCCGTAGTCACGGTAAAAATTAAAGAAAAATTGCTTGGCTTTTGACTCCCTAAAACACACTAAACCTGCGTGACTTTGAAGGTTATGGAGCGATGCCTATGACCTTACTATTTCAGCTAATCACGCTCTCCATTATTTATTCAACTGGGCGGTTTTTATGTGAAAACCAAGTCTCTCTAGTCAATTTAGTAATGACCTGTGACGTATCGCCTAATCTTTGTCCACGAAAGAAAGTTCTACTTATGTGGAGAAGATACTACTTATATCGCCTAACAGTACTTGTTGCTGTGATCCTTCAAAAAAAGTTGTTAGCACGACGATAAGCTTATTGATTACTCCTATGCAAACGAATGAAAGCGTAAATTATTTTTTTCTGAGTTTAAAGTGGCTTAGGCCAGACCCTTTATACCCTCTTAAAGTTGATCAATTTAAAGGCACTGGAGTGGGTTCGCCCGATGTCCTACCGTTACAAATGTCCTCTTTTCGCCTTCTGGCCACTATCTCAGCATATTAGAAATCTGATATTACTTTGTCAGTTATGAAGTCACTAAAATTAGGTAGTCTGAAGTACACCCACAGTACACGCATACACATACATATGGTTATGGAGAGCGACCACTAAGCTGTAGTGACGCAACAAAGCAGCAATAATTCAGTCAGGTCTCCTCCAGTTTAGCCTTAAAAAAAGCTACCTAAAATGCCCCCTTTAAGTGATTTAACGTAAAGGAGGGTGGAGGATACATGCCGTATTCCAATTTCAAGAAAGTGAAATTTGACCAATCATGTTGACTTCCTTATGTCCTCTTTATAAGAAATAAAGGAGGACAAAAAGAGAAACTGTATAGCTATGGCTCAAAATACCACACCTATGTGAATTGCTAAAATATACATTTCTGTCTTTTTAAAACCAAAACAGAGCACCTCAGCATCACATGAAGTGGGAGGCTGGGGTAAGAGGTCTCAGTTTTACTAGGCATGAGTAGTTCAGATCTGGCTATTTCTTTCAAGTTTTACTCCACCTAATGCCCCTTTGTCCTGCTATGCTGTAATGGTGGTCTCAGTCTCCTGATTGCAACATTAAAGCTGTTGCAAATTTTGGGCTTTTCGGGTGGACAAGAAAACAGACTCTGCTTTAATTAATCACCCATAAGTCGAGTGATGATTGGGTCACGTGGTGGAGCTGATGGATATTCGACAAAGTATTCGGAATGGAAAAGTCAGCTCTCCCTTGTTATTGAACCTTCCACTGCAGGTAAATGTGTAGTGGTCGCAAGAGAGAGAAGAAGGAGAGGCAAGGGGTCGGACCAAAAAAAACTAACAGGTTAATTCAGCTCCTTGTGAGGCAAGTGATTTGGCAGGGTTGCGTGTGCTGGTCTGTATACAGCATTAACAACATTTGGCATCAAATTTTCCAATTCTCCACGATTTTTGCATTAAGTGGCTATCCACACTGTAACCCACTGTCTCATGTTAATTAACTAGCCAAATAAATTACAGAGAGAAAAACAAAGCACGAAATCACAGTCCTCTTTTTTCTCTCCTTCGATTGAGTCTCACGGTCTAAAGCGACATCGGTAAAATATGCAGCTCGGCGGAACCCAGCCGATTGTGTAGACTTCTGAATACAGGACTTTTGACATGTTGACACTAACACACCCTCGAGTGCTGAATGAATTTAAATACATACTAGATGAGTCACACCTTAATGATATGCTTTACTGGGTGTGTTAGTGTGTATGTGTGTGACTAAGCTCCGATTTTGGAGTTTCTTCTTGTCTCTTTCTCCTCCTGTAGTTTACGTTCTCTCTTGGATAAAAAGGCACTGCAAGATAGATTTGTCCGACAGGATCACAAAAAGATATTTATCGAGGGTTTAGGTTCCAAAGTGCCACACAATACACTGCCTTAGTACTACTTGAAGTTCTTTAGACCAGTGGATGGATGAATGGATGATGTGGAATGGTGGGAGGTTGGGTGAGGGTCGGGGTGAAGGAATGAAAACAAGGATTTTGTTTAATCTAACCTGCCTTTTAGGTAGATCACAGTGGCCTTGAAATGGTACGTCTGCATAGTATACACACACCCATACACGTATGACCACATACAATTCTGTATGTATGTGGGTACGTACGTATGAGTGTGTGTGTGCGTGTGTGTATGTGACCATACGCGATTACATGCATGCACAGGTACACACGTACACACAGGCACATGGATACATACGTACATACATTATACATGAATACATAAAGACGTACATACGTTTATATGCGCACATAACATGCACATATACACACATATTGCGGAATGAGGTGTAGTGATAAACTGGCTGATAACACAATCATGGCGAACGTGGATTCCCAACAGAAAGAAATTGTGTTAAATCAGTACAATTGGAGAATCTCACCCTCCTTTCCTTCACCATTTAATCACTTAAAATGAGATCACCTTTTTTGTCGCTGTAATTAGTTTATTACAGGGGGAAACATTTTTGTTAGAAAGTCAGGCATTAAAAATTTATCAAAGTACTAAACATGTCATTTTGGAGGCACATTCTCCCCGCATTCCATCAGGATCTGCTACCTAAGATCGCATCATTGAGCATACTCCAAATGTATCCTGTTCACCTTCAATCAAAAGCGCCAATCATCCAAGTGTGGAGAAGTGACACTGAGTTAATGAGTTAGGTCATATAGGAGAAGATTTTGAAATAGAAATTAACCTTGTGGCCAGCGGACCTGCCCACTTTTTGATTAAACTCTTCCCATTACACTTTTAACCACATGACGGAGGTGGTAGTAAGCACACTCTTGCAATGGACGTCTGCAGGATGACACCTTGGAGGAGCATTTTCACGAAATGGGGAAACATGCAACACCAGCACCACAGCCTGTCTTTTCACCACCGTGAAGAGACGCGTGTGTTAGAGGTTTGCAATTTAATCCATTCTAATCCCCCATTATTCCCTTTTTCTGTAGATTTACTGCTTGAAAACCTATCTAAGTAACAGGTGATCAAGTCAAAAATGAAGAAATACTACTGAATTTATTGCATGATGCGGGCTTTTCTTCTGGGGAAGAGGTACCTACATCAGGTAGACATTCAAATTACTGTTCATTAATAATTAAAACACATTAGAGAGAGTATTTTAAAACAAGTTTTTCAAGAAAACTTTTCTATTTTGGTGCTTTGCTATTCCTCCATTTCGTATCCATATCCCAATGATAAACCTACCCACCATATGACTAGTCGACTTCAAGGGCTTCCTCTGAATCTGTAAAAGATTTAGGGGGCTAGCAAAGTCAAAGTGGAGGAAAATTTACTTAAAAGGGAAGATTGTCTTTAAGTTAGTACAAAAGGAGCAAGCTTGCCAGCCTAATAAAAACAGAAGTGAAATTAAGTTGGGAGGGAGGGAGATTACTGGGAGAAGGAAATAAGCAAGCTTTTCATTTCTTTCCTTTCTCAAACTTTTGCAATAAAGCGGAATTAACAGAACTGCGGGTATGTTTGAACCCCACAACTTTATTACCACCGTAATTACCTAGGCCTTTTCGGCCAAGTATGATGAGCGTAATCATCACTCGCGGTCAAAGTTCACTCACTTTGGTCATCACGTCTACAACTTAATGAGGCCACATTGGTGAGATTATTTTATAATTACCACCCTACCCTCAACGATTGATCGGCCCTGCAGTAGTTACATGGACAAACAGCAAAGCTATCTTAAAAGCCGCCGCATCTCGGCCAAGTTATTTCAATGGCGATGGCAGAGGAGGGGGAAGAAGAAGAAGTGCCTACAAGAGGCAAAGTTTCCGTAAAACCCAGCGTTCCACCTAATGCTTTTAAGGCGGGATGATTACTTCGGGATTTTTAAAAATTGCATGATATACACCATCACATGATGTTTGCAGTCTTGCCAAAACAACTTCTTTTCGATCATTGTAAGGACCTCATCTTATCCACACATGACTGTTCAAGCATGCATTCCTCGTGACAACCACCACCCATCTCCACCAATACATATCCAATCAAGACTTTACAACAAACCTGAGCCAATGCAAGTCATCCCGCCTCATGATTCTGCCTCAACTTTTCTACCGACTGACCTTAAAGTTTGATGTAGAAATAACATGTTCATATGGTTATTTGCCTCTCCCATTTCTCTTCTGCTACGATCACATGAGATGTCATAAAACTCATGATTTGTGCGTGTGTATGTGTGTGAATATTACTTGAAAGCTTTGCTTTAAAATTTCATACCGATGTGGATGTGTTGTTCTGGAGGTGAAAATAATGCCGAAAATTTCATCAAGCGCCCGCCTCGCCACAGTCTCTGTTTATGAATTTGTTTCATTACATTAGAGAGAGAGGGGTAAGGACGGGGACGTACGCGTTACAAGACATAAATCGAGGAATTCCGTAACATAAATAATTAGCATTATAACTATACCCTGTGACCTTGAAGGCGTCCAATGGGACAAAAAGGTGTCCGCAATTAAGTCCACCGCGGGTTATAAATGTTACCTTACGTGTGGTAGTGGAGGGGGCCAAAAAATAACTGTATTCGCAATACAAGGCGCGCCTCCGAATCCCTTCAGGTAATAAAGGCACACAACATAACAGCTACATAAGGATAACTTTTCAAACAACTGTTACACACATATACACGTGTATGTACGCATATTTCCCCTTTTTCCTCATTTTTGTGAAAAAAATTATAAATGCAACGCGGTTGTAGCTAGCTAGACTTTTTGGGTAGAGAGGCACTCTTATTTCGTATCCTAAAAGGGGAGTACGTATGTTTATGCTACTGAATAAGTATAAGCGACTTATTGGTTTCTTCTTTGCTCAAAAAGAGATGACGCTAAGGTAAAAGGAAGGACTTATTTGGATGTGGTTATGAAGTAGGTATACTAAGCAAAAATTATTTGAGTCAAATCCAAAACCAAACGTAAGTAAACTTGCTGGAAAGGATTTATGCAACACCTACCCAAAACATGGTATGGAGGTCAGAATTTCACCTTTTTGTGGCGTCTTATCTCCTCACATTTCCAATAAAATGTATCACTTTGGATCTACCTAAAACAGGCATTTGCAGTTAGATCCCTCTGTGTTATAATATGTTCTATTTTGATATAAAAGTAAATAGACGCTTTCATGCCTGATACTATTCCGACTGGTGGCTATAAATAAGCAAGTAGACAGGAGTGACATTAGAATTTATTTTAGCCAGAGCCACATCCTATTATTCTCCCCACGCTATAAATTTTATACTCCCTTTTTAGCAGAAAAGTAGGCTGGCCAGTGATACCGATCCGGTCCCTCTGGTATAAGGCTCTCGACTTAAGCAGCCGATGCATAGATAGGTAGAGCAGTAGGTAGATAGATGGCAAGAGAGGTAAATGGCCAGTCTGCTAGGTGGAAAGATGGTGAGATAGTTAGGTAGACTGATGGCGAGATAAGTAGGTAGATATATGACCAGGTTGACAGACGGCTAGATAGATGATTCCGATAGGTTGTTACTGACCTAGGTGTAGGAGGGGCGACAAAGTGAACTGTGGCGAATCGGGAGGCACATGTAAAGTCTAATTAGATAGCAGTACAAATGGGACACTTCAATACGATCCAAATGGAGAGGAGAGGACTTAATAGGTTAGAGAAAGGAAGTCATTAATACTTGGCATAAACTCACCAAAATCTGATTATAATAAATAGCATTCTAGCATTTTCAATTCACTACCTCTCATTTACACAAGAAAGGTACTACGACTACTACAAAATACAGTATTATTTGCAATACCACCATTCAATAATTTTACTGTTCATTTGTCAGATCTTAAACTGAAGACTGTAGAAAACGGTACTGCTTACATATTTCCTTACTTAAAACAACTTTAAATCAAATTTAGAACGGAAGTTGATGGTAAAAAGTGTTTGTCTGCGCCAAAAGGCAAAAATGAATATATCAAATGGGATGGATTGTTAATTCCTGTCGAAGAAGCAGCAGAACTGGAACTTCACCAAGCCGTCCATACAGGGACTTTTTAATTTAGCCACGTTGGGAGCTGAATTTGACCCATCCAACGTAGTCAGGTGACAGCAGTTTCCTCATCAACTAAACGGTCGCGTTAGTAATTCCTCGCTTTTTGTGGTTTTCAAGGCCTCCTTGAACACTTATGGACAAGAAGTTATGAAGACGTGGTTGTGGCAACATCCTGCAGAGGCTGAACCGCAAGCGGTGGCCAACTGGACAACTTACAATATTCTCCCTCTGTTTCAATTCTACATCACCAAATTACTAATTTATCTTCAACTTTTCCAGTTAGGCCCCTTTTGATAACCGTGGTTTCTTTTTTTTCTCAGAAGGCGGGAAGATACGCACATTCTGTAATTCTTCCAATTACCTGTGCAGATGTTAGACTCGGTATTACCCAGCCACGAATTCTTCACTCGGAATTCGATATTAAACTCCGACATTAATCTGTACTACCTTTGTGGCGCCACATTTTTTGGGTATGTTCCTTTTTGTTCCCCTCCTCCTCCTGTGTTTAAAAAGGCAACTTGGAATACGCATTTTCGTCATATAGTGGAGCACTTAACATTTACCTACACACTCTGGGAAGGTGGTGGCAGTGGTGGAGAGAATACAACCACTAGCACACATTTTATTGCCAAAAATTACAAACTACAGCAATTTAAAGTCCTGCCACTTTATAATGAAGCAATAAATTTAAACTTCACTACTATTTTTACCGCCTTTTTTGGGATGAAGGGTGCTATAAAAATGCTTTTAGTCATTTTGGCAAAGTAAGGAAGGCGGAACCTCCGAAAGCCCTCCACTACAAGCAGGCCAGTTCCACATGTATTCCGTCCTACCTGCACTCTAAAGGCCAGATGTAGCCACAGCGGGAGAAGGAGGAGGCTACGTTGTTAAGGTTCAATAAAGGTACACAATAGGTCCAATGAGTTTGTAATTTCATTACCCCCTCTAATTGCATCCTTCCGTTGTATGTGCAACACAGACCAAACTTTAGCTTGATAGTAAGCTGATTTGATTGCCAAAATCCGCTCGCATGTATCTACATACATGCATCAATATATGCGTGTTTAATGTAGGCAATGAGAGGTTGTAAACTTTTCCACCCCGAACCTACAGCCCCTATTTATTTACATGTATGTGCTTGTCCGTAAAATGCAGCGAACCCTATATGTGTGTATGTATGTCCAGTGAATAAATTCTAGGCAAAAAGTCAGTAAAGACATTAACCTATTCGAAGTATGCGTGCATGTGAAGGCATTAAAATTTATTTCAACTACCGTTTTACAAATATCATTATGTCGACAGGATGTAAAGTACCGCATAAAATCCACCTCTTCCTTTGTTCTTCTTCCTCCTCCTTTCTGATAAGAAAGGAAGCCATAACGTTATTGCATGGATGAGAGAAAACAATTTGTTCATTCAGCATCTTTGAACTGCTTTAGAAGATACTTGAAAGAGAATTCCGCAACTATGTGGGGTGCAGATCAGCCAGGTAGGAGTTGGTTAATGATGTCTATAGAATGATAGTTTAGGAGGTCTCGGTGGTTACACACATATAATAGCGTTAAGAATGTCAAATTAGATGACTAAGTAATACCCCGTATAGAGGTGATGGATGATATATAGCCCCCATCGGTTTCGAGTGCCCATCCCGACGCACTGCCAGTGGTGATCGGGTGCGGTAGCAACAACAAGCAAGGCAAGAGTGAAAATGACATGGTAAAATTGGCATCGCAAATAAGAAAGGCCCTTAAAATTTGTCTTTACTTCCTCTACCAATTAGTGGGGAGGTCCTTTAGCCAGGACGTCAATCGTATTATGCCCTTGGCTAAGATAAAACGCCATTCTTAGGCCAGTTGTCCATCACTCTTTATTGACACTTCGCCATTAATCACTGCACAAATGTTCGTATCAAGTCAGACTGTCCTTCAAATAAGTGGAAGTGGGGTGGTGGTGGTAGTGGTGGTGTAAATTCACTCCTTTACTAAGAAAAAATAAAATGAGAAGTGTATTTCTATGATCTACGTGGCATAAAATTATGCGTTGGTAGGTTGAGAGAGAGAATGCGAGTGAGACTCCATTGTAAACACTATCACGAGTATCAGATATGGTTTTTGCATAAACAAGGTATTAGAGAGGATAGCAAAACATTTCAACACGTAAATTATGCAAAAAATGGCAAGTGCAGGGTAAGTGTCTCTCTTTATGCCCTGAGGTAGGCCATTTACATTAGACGGGATAGAAGTGTCCGGCGCTACCCGCTGATTGATATTTAAGTAGTATTGAGGAAGAAAAAAGCCCTCTGTTTTGATAAAAAATAATAAATTATAAGTTTAACCGACATTAAATAAGAGGATTTAAAACTGAGTGATAATTAATAATTGTTGAATAAATTGAAATGATAGACAGATGCTAATTTCTCGTCATACTGTAAATGGGAAGTATTTGGAAGGGTGCAATAAAAGGTGGTGGTAGCTACCTTTGTTGGACTAATTAGTTTGTAAAGCTTCAAAGGAAGGAGCAAAATACAAACCAGTCTTTTCATTTTGTGCATGAATAATTAGTGCAAGCAGTGCTCGTTGGCAAGGCGCAGTGGCGGAGTGAGTATTACCACCAACCGAATAGCGAGCACACCGCCTAACTCAACGAGCTTTTAAAGAGGAGATGAAGAAGCTGAAGGAGAAGGTAAAGTAGAGGAAGTTGCTTATGAAATCGAAATTATCCTTTAGTTGAGGTAACACCGCGAATTCCCCAACTGCCATGTCTGCCAACTAAATGAAAGAAAAAAATCGACGTTGCTCCAAAAATTGTAATTTACTTCAAAACTGATATTTTTACCTTCCACCATGTAAAAAAGATTTGCTCAGTTCCCTAATAAAGTTGATTATTTAAACGTTTCCTTCCCTTTGTGTCTTCCACCAGGAACTGTCATGTTCATTTTGAACAGATGAGTTTTGCCTCTATAAAATATTTAAAGTTATTAGGCAAAATTTCCACAAAATTCATTTTAAATCTAAAACATGGCGGAAAGTCTTCTATTAAGAGAGCAATAGGGTCTGTCAACAGTCATTTCTGCTTTTGGTATTCTTTTAATACCAACAAATAAAGATTTTGCACTAAGTCGTTAACAGTGCTGGTGATTTTGCAAGAAAATTTCAGAAAATATATCATTCTTTGGGGCTTATTGGCACTATTATGTAGTTTAACGCTTTTAAGATCAAACTGCGGCAAAGTAGTTACAGTCACGGGTGGTCAGTTTACTATTTTTCATTTAACTGTTTCGGCGTGCAAGGAAAGTGTGAGTGAAGGCAACTAACAATTTATTATTAAATGCTTTACTAACTCAAGTGTGCCTATAAACTATCATAAAACTTAGACATGCACACAAAATGATAAGTAAATGTTAAATTAAGGTAACGAATTAGCGATGTACTGCTCGGATGATCAAGTTGAACAGGATTAATGTCATCATCTGCGAACAAAAACGCCCACCCCATTGTAAACACTTTGCAAGGAATCATCACGAAGGCTCGAAGGGTAACATGTGCATTGGTAAGTCACTCCGAGTGGAGTGAGAATCTCTCGAACTATGTCGACTGACAGACCGCTCAGTTGAGTAATATTGCAAGGACTGGGTGTTCTGGATGGCTGAATAGCCTTCTTATCCAACATAGCAAATGGTGGGGTCTGGAACAGTGAAATAAAGACAAATGATATACCAAGGTATAGCTATATATGACTGTGAGTGAAATATATGTTTAAATTATTCCCAAACTTAATGTAACACATCTAGTTTCCGAAACTCGTTGATTTTTGATGAATATAAGAGTGTGTAATTAGGGTCTTCGGGCTAGAATTCATTAGACTACAATGTATTTGGATATGTGAGAAAGTTCTCAACGATACAGTTAGGTGCTTTGAAACCTGAGTGACCCTGAGTGCCATTTAGATTTCGAGGTTCAATACAAATATGAGACAATTGAATTGGAAACATTCAATACTAAACATATGAATGGAAAATCGGGACTTCTGACTTTTAGTCACTTTCATTAAAGAATTTTAGGTGATGACCTGAAATTCCCCATACAGGCTTACACTGCCTGGCCTATTTCTAATAAACCATGAGTAACTGGTCAACATCAAGGTTGTAATTTTTAGTCCAGAATATAGAGGAATCTGTAATACCGACACATACTGTATAAGTGACCGAATAAATGCTGAATGAGATTAAGTAAACCATTAATTTGAAGTGCAGCAATCAACAACAAACGCAGTCTCATCCCTCGCCACTTGGAAGCACGTTTGGTGAAATTATTTTTAATAAAGACATAAATAATAGAAATCTACCAGCACAACAGCAAGTCGGATACTACGAGAAGTCAAAATCTCCTTCATTGCGCTATCCGAGAAGGTGAACATTTCATTAAAGGATCCATTAATGATGATCCCACCTTGTGTTATTGAGATATTTCCAACCTGAAGTCCAGAAATTGGCACAGTCACTTTCAAAGAAAGCATCTAAATTTATTGCTATACAATTTCTACAACTGCATTTTACGGGTTTTTCGGTTCTTGCCAAATACAGTTCTACCTATGTTACCCAACTTTAATTGAGTGAATGGAAAATTTCGCATAAAATGGTCTTGATGGAACCGTTTCAGAGTTCAAGCAACGATGATATTTTTAGCCGTACAGTAAATTACTGGAACTTACAACTTCAGGGGGGCTGATTAGACCTCTGGTAATTGTCAAGATGACAGTCTCTCTGGGTGAATTAAGATTTGTCATGTTGAAGTCACCTGTAGTTCCCTTAATTGTCACGTCCTTAACCTATGCGAATTGGATGAGATCTAATATGTATCACCAACTTGGACAGATTTGTTGCAGACAATGTCTATATAAGCCTTGGCCACATAAGCCGTGTCATGGGCCAACTTATCTTCCAACGTATCCAATGTCCGTGAACTCAAGTTGATGGTATTTCCAACATGAACCACGGAAATATTTGCGTTTCGCACCTCCTGTCCACGAGGTAATGCAGGCAAAGCACCATCCTAAGAGGCAGGTAAGATCACGTTATAATTAGGAGTCTTTATAACTTGCTTCAAAAAGTTGCTCTTTTAGTGAAAATATGGTGCACAAAAAAGCTTAAGGCCTTTAATCTGTATCATAATATATGGATTCAGTCTTCCATTAGTCTGTCAAAATATGATCCTGGAACCGGTAATTTAACAATGAGCGGTGGATAAGGGAGTACTTTCAATGGCGCCTAGTGTCAGATGTGTTTATTTGAACCATGAAAAAGGAGTTTCCATCAAGCTTAGTGAAGTACTTACGAAAGACATCATAACCCAACGCCGATTCCATGTAAATAAGTTTTTCTCAAAGGCCTGAATTTAGAAAAAAACAGAAATAAGCAGCAGAAATTAAATAGTATTTAAAACTGTCTCGTTAGGAGATTTTTCACCTGTCTCAACTTAAAAGAAGGCCAGAGCCATCATAACTCCGCACGTGCTGACATAATAAAAGATTGAGTGTAATAAATAATTGCAGTCAGGAATGTAGCAAAATCTAAAGGAACAAAATACCAAGAAGTGAATTATTCACACACTAATGCTTTTTACTCATGACTGAAAAAGCCCCTGTTCTTCCACCTAAAGATATGAAAACAATTTCCTACTACTTCTATTTATACAAGGTAAGGATATGAAATTGTTATGTTTGTCTTGCCATGTTCAACTTGTGAAAAGTGAACTTTACGTTGTCGAAACATAAAGTATTGTGGCAAATAGAAATTCATAACAACAATTTTTACCTAATCCATCTGTAAGAAAGACCAACCATCACGCGTCCTACTAAATGCCATCGCTTGAATGGTGTAGAATGTAACTCACAGGCGTACGAACATGGTTACACCAATGGAACCTTCGGACAGAATTCACCACCATCACTTAGTAGCTTGTTTTTAATGTGTGGCGAGTAAATTAACCGCCTGGCACCGTTAGTTGGGTGCAGTCTTTTGCAATACCCGAGAAATGGCTGCATATTTTAGAATATTGTCGATTTCATAGCGAATGGGGAATTATTTCGTCCTATTCTGGTTACCCTACAGTATGCATTGCACAGTATGCACCTCTTTATCAATGTTGAAAGCATGGCAAGGCGGTAAGTTCTTACGCTTTCGAGAACGCTATTCAAGTGTGCCGACGGTAATAATAGGAGCACATTGTTGGCATTGGCTTCATTAATTTTGCTTGTTAAAATGCCGGCATCATTCACATCCTGATACCAGAAGATCAGCATTTTCGTTCTCAAGGCTTGGGCGACGGATACAAATGGAAGCACTAGAGCAGATCAAATTCCAAATGTTCAAATGCTTACAAAATGAGGGTAATAACAGTTTAAGTGGAACGGCATGGCATTACAACTGCGTGCAACGTTGCTGAGACACAACTTTTTGTCGATTCCAATTCAATCCACACAGCAGAGTGATTTGGCGTTTACGTGTGCATGCTCACACTCACCACATACCTTTTCCAAATCGGCAGATGAGTACGTTGGCTTGAGTTTTGGTTAAAATTGGCAGAGGTTAGGCGAGAATTTTAAAACTAATGCAGTTTGCAAAATTCAAAGCTATAAATTAAGTATGGATTTAACATGGTCAGCGATTTTGCAGGCGTAACTACTCTTCGATGAAACACAATAAAAGTATGTATAACTTTTAAGGAAAGCTTACACACAAACGGATTTTCGATAACAGCTAAAAAGAAGACAAATAACCCATAATTGTAAGAAGCATGTAAATAAACGTTCTTTGCTTCTTGATATACGTTCCAGCAGAAACGGCAGATTTTAAGCCTACTTGAGCACATATAGATGCATCGGTAGGCATTTATCTGTCGGGTATTGCAATGGCTTGCTTAAAATACATTTGAACTCCCACTAAGCTACGCTTAAACTTAGTGGGGGGCGCGGTTGTTGTTGCGTTTGATTAACAACAATTGCCGAAGATAGATTACACTGGGTAAGACATTATTATTTCAACTATGCGCTTAAAGTCATCCACTTCATTTGCTCAAACTCTATACTATCTCGCCGAGGTTCGACCATCCAAACACGCAGATTCACCTGACTGCCCTGTGTTTACGAGCCCGGAGTTTATGTCAATCTGATCCATCACAATAATTTTACGGAAGTCAGGTTTTAGGAAATGTTTGACCATTTTGGTTAATGCTTTCACGACTTTATTAACATCTTGGCAGATTTCGCTCTTGTTGAGAGGAATGGATATGCTTTTGAATAAATGCGGAAATAACGTACTCATGTACTTAGGTATGGCTATCACTGTTTTTTCAGTGGCAGAGGCCTGCGT
>CABFON010000119.1:0-16081 GCA_900683695.1 Echinococcus oligarthrus
AGCTGCATGCATTCGAATGTGCACTTCGTTTCGCTGACGTGGCTGCAATTATTATTGGGTATGCCCAGTGAAGCAGTTTTAATGGTATTAGAGGGCATGTATTGGCCTTAGAATTGGGGTTTTTTGACAGAAACAATCTTGTCGTTGCCTCACTGAAAAAGTCCATTTGTAGTAAAGGTGTGGGTATGCATACAAATCAGTGCCGAGCGCGCTGCTATAGAACGTAGTCGAGAGTGGCCTTCCACTTAAGTACTGAGTGTGATGATACCAGTTAATATGGACGGTAATTTCTCATGCAGGTTTTGTAGGTTGTCAGATAAAGTTAGAATTAAAAGCACCGATAACCTTCACTAGCGATAAACAATCCATTCGTGGGTCCCATTAAAGCTGTGTTACTTTTTTTGTATTATGGTTGTCGAGGTGATCAGAGTGCCTGTACAGACTATTGTATGTTAACCATCGTTAAGGCGTTCAGGGTTTGAGGCAAAGCCAGACTGGGCTGAGCTGAAAGGACTTATATTACACATTGCAACGTTTTGTTAAATAAAACATTTAGGAACGCCACAGCTATTTTTGTGCCTATACCTACTAAATGATTGCAAGAAAAGTTCATCCGTTGCACGAATGTATAGTCTTAAGTCAAAATTCATGCTGCTTTTACATGCGTATGTTTAGCTGCACTGAAAACCCAGTCTCCGCTGACTGTACTTCTTCTGGGTAGTGTGCCAATTTGGCACTCAGCCTTTGCACACGTTGGTAATAAATGTTTTAGGGAAGGCTCATTTTATTCCAGCTGAATGGATGTTCGTGCGTCGTTTGTCATAAGGATATTATAAGTAGCAACAAATTTACTAAAATATAAGGAACGGGAGGGTAACAAGAATTAGAAGAGGCGAAAAATGGGAAACTGAAGAGTTTTGATTATTGCCGAATTGGGAGTGATTGGGTATTATATTGCACCATTTTGTTTGATGAAGTTTGTAATTCTACTTTAACTAACCTCACTCGCAAAAGCGCTGTTAAAGCTTAAGTAAATAAAAAATGCTTGACTGGAAAAACTATCTTATGAAATTACAGGCTTCATCCCTAATCGTGACAAGTATGGTGTGCAACAACGCTTGTTGGGCCTAATTCAAAAAATAACAATGCGTGAGAAAGCTAACATGCGTTGCGCAAAACTTTCTTGCCTTATTAATAGATGTTTTGGTTCATTTTAAATTACTAGGTGTCGTACTTTAAAGTTATCCTCTATTTTCAAGGTCGTGTCCTTCCTGCCGGGCTAGGTTTCGTGCGCAGTGCTGATGGACGAAATAATACCCGGCTTGTGGTTAGGCTCAAGACCAGATGTTTCAAAAATTTCCACACTTCATTGTAATGGAATAAAAGCAATTTTAACGGTTGACCTTCAACCGCTACCCTTGTCAGCCTTTTCTCCTTTTAAACGTTTGTATATACCCGCCAACGACACGCCCTACGAAAATCTTTTAAAATCCTTCGAAAAGGCCATAACTTTCATTGAGGAGAACATTCGAAGTGGTGTTTTGGTACACTGGTAAGGTTGTCCTCTTCTTTTTGTTCCCTAGTCTTGCTGGTGTATCTAGGAGCGCCACGATTGTTATTGCCTACCTGATGTGGAGGTTCCGAATGCCCTTTGGTGAAGCTTACGAAAAAGTTTTGAGGTCTCGTAGGGTTAGTCCCAACGACGGTTTTGTAAGTCAACTGAAGTGCTTTGAAAAAATGAACTTTACGTATGATCCTTCGTCAGAGGCCTACAAGGAATTCCAATCTCAATATGGTAACCGTGGTCTTCTATTTACCAGAAAATTTTTCTCAGCCTATCTGGGTGCCCAAATTCATATGCATTCCCCTTTTCTACCGGCTTGTTACTCGTGTAGATTATGTCGGTATGCGGTTGAAATTTAATATTTGAATGTTATTAGTAACCCAGTTTTTCACTCCGACGAAATCATCTCTCACAACCGACCCCCTGAAAAGAAAAATTCTGAGGAGATGTAAGATGATTTTCCATTATATTTTGCAATGGTCAGACCTTGCGGAGAGGGTGAATTATTTACTGAATATTTGGAGTGGATGAACAATCTTACCTGTGAAATTCAGGGAAAAGTGAGCTTTTGTTTATTCCCTGTCTTTCTTTATTAGTCGCTAATTTTGCGCCTTTCTGCTTTGAAATCCAGCTCTACTGCACCCGGTGCCTTGCAAAGCTCGGATCCTATAATTGGTGTGGTGAGTTCCCCTTTCTTATCCTCCGTCAGACATCATGTCTTTGCTGAATGTGTGTCAGGGTTTAGGATTTTACTATCGCTCACCGTCTACTTTAGTAAATTACATTTGCTACCACCGATTTCGTAAATTACTACTCGTGTCGCGTATATGTGACACTGGTTCTTTGTCAGTTCACGATAGCGAGTTGTATCAAATCGCGTCGTAACTTGGTTGTTCCACAAAACATGTAAATATTTTTGTTTGGGACTAATAGCATTTTTTTTCACCATTTCCAAGGGGAGGAGCAAGCACGTTTTTGGTTTGTAGTAGCCAATTTCCCCCTGAAGTCTTAACAGTGAAGATGCTAGATTTAAACACTCTTCCATTTGGTCGTTGTTTTGTCCAAAGTATTACTAAGCTGCTTTCGTTCCAAAGTAATAGTAGTGGTAACTGGAAACGCACCGTTTTTACCAGTTTGTGGTTTTTTTCTTATGATTGTTGGATATGTACGTTAGCACACCTACAGCATGAACATTTTACGCGTCTATTATAACCGGAGCAACAACTACGAGTCTATTAGCTCAACTCGTTACTGACCTCCTACTTGATCCCACCTTATGTTTCTATGCGTCATCCAAGTGATCACTCACTTGCTCATTGGTTAGACAATTACTATGTTTGCTGATGTCCCCGATTGCCAACTATGCTGCAATGCCTGCTTGTCTTGAATAATTAAGCTGTTTTCAGTGTGACTGTCTTGTTTAGGACCAAAAGTCGTTTACTTTGGTAGGTAGGGACGGCTATTCTCCTTGCCCTCTATTCCCCTTATACTGTTTCTCTAAGTAGTGAATTAGCACTTTTTCTTGGCCTTAGAAAATTACGATAGAGGCAACTGAGGCCACAATTTTTTTTGGACTAGAGACGATTACTTATTGTAGTGGTG
Source organism: Echinococcus oligarthrus (assembly GCA_900683695.1). Lineage (NCBI taxonomy): Eukaryota > Metazoa > Platyhelminthes > Cestoda > Cyclophyllidea > Taeniidae > Echinococcus > Echinococcus oligarthrus. The sequence continues at coordinate 3,167 of CABFON010000119.1, forward strand.
ATCCTTTCCACAGATAAAAACCTCTAAGAAATTCTCTCCAATCATTCCAAAAATCGGACCTCGCCAACCTACTCAGCCACCTTACGCTGGGATGATTGCTAACCAGTCATCGGTTGTGAAATTCCACCTTTCAGCAGAACTTTTTTCTTCAATTTTAGAAGAGAAGAATGGGTGGTCTAACCAAACTGCGTGTTTTTTAATGCCGAGCTTATGCTAGCCAATAAGTTGATATTTTCAGAAAGAATTTTTTCTGATTCTTTGGGTCTTATCCATTCACCCTCTTTCCCCTCTCATTGCTGGAGGGCGGGCGAACTCGTCCATAGATGCTCCACTCCTCTGCATTTGCCTTCTGCTGAGCTTGTCATTGTTTCTCACTGACTTCGTCCCGGCTCGCTTTTGCTTCACTCAAGTATTTCGTCCGTAATCTGAATTTAGCTTGTCGGCAAGAAGAGTACTTTTTAAATGATCAGTGAATCAATCAGGTTTGTGTGTGTGTGTGTGTGTGTGTGCGTGTGTGTGTGTGTGCAGATTCTTTAGGGTTGCTATCCCTAGTAATCAGGCGACTAAGGCTTCAATTGAGATGCCCTTATTTCCCAACGTGTGCGAGTGAGCTGGGGTACGACGTGTCTGTGCATGCCTGCGGGTTGACTACCTATAGTATCTTGCTTGAACTTCGCCCCGTAATAACTGTTGGCACATTTGGGGTCTGTCAGATGAATGGAACGAAGGCACGAGTGTCAAATGTTCTAGAGTGGTCAGGAAGAACTCACGAATAATGAAACTTCTAAAAAATCGAAACGGGGACACCTTGTGAAGTTGCATATATCTCTATTAGTTTCCATTCACTACTTACCCACACACATCATTCGTGTTATTTGGCCACCAGTCATTTCCCCCTTGAAGCATCTCTAAAATCGTAATAAGGTATGCCTCTACGGAGAAAAGCCTATTTTTGAGATACCTAATAGTCGATTGACTATTGAAGAGGGAGGATGTTTATTGTACAAATCACGGGGACTGAAGAGATCGTTTCATATGGTTGCTCTCCCGCATCGGTCCTAAGGAGTGTCTCCCTAACTATAATCAGTCGCAAAACATCAAGGAAGAATTCGCTATTTCTGGGAGACTTCCAATTATTTCTTCGGTATTTGATTTAATTGGAGCTCTCGAACATCGCCTCCATTGCAAGGTGAATCGTTCCAGAGGATGACGTGTTTCCTGGGAAGTCATGAAGGCTGGGTGATGCTATGTGCATTTGCTAAAAGGTGCACTAAAGAGGGCCATTCTCATATCCTCTTAACTCATAAGCACTTCTTTAAGGTCGGTGTCAGGTTCATTGGCACGTGATCTTGCTTCTTCCAGTGTGGACCTTATCAAAAGTCGAAGCCTGTTGCGTGTCTTTGAAGGGTCAGCCATCCACAGCAGATCTCTTCCTTCAGCGTCACTTGGGTCTAGTCGGAGATAATTAAAAATCGTAATATTGTTTATCAGCCAGTAGTTGCTTACTGGAGTCATCTCTGGAAATGAAAAGTTAGGGAAACAATACGCATATGCAGCCAGATAACTCACGGAGTTTGAATGACTCAAACAACTGAATTGGTGATTTTGCTACACATTATGCACTATCTTGATTGTGAATATTACCTCGTAGCAGGCTCGTTTATGATGGGGAATAAAATTGCCCTCCAGAACGGTCTTTCCCAAACATCTGGCCAACGTATTGCGGTCTCATTTCGTGAATAATATTCTGGCGCGCCAAGCAATTCTTCCGTGAATACTTTAATCAAGGTGGTCTTTTCGAAACACGCACATACTTACTACTGGACTTGAGCAGTACTATTTCTCAAAATGAAAAATTTAGTGCTATTCCGCAAGGTCCCTGTACCCAATGTACGGATACGTCTACTGTTCTACTCAATAAGTTGTTAGTAGGACGCCAAATTCGCCTATTTTTCTACGACATTTGCAGATCCAAGCCCTCCACTTTATGCACAAGACAATGAATTGGTAGCGTTTCTTTCTAGCTCATTTTAATGTATATTACATCAAAACTTAAAAAGAGTCCTTTAATCTGCCTCTCCTCTCGTTTGATTTATTAGCTGTCGGATCTAGTGAGTCGCGTGGCATCTCGTTCGGCACCATCGCTAAACGCCATCCTCTTTCCAAGCGGAAAAAATTCCCTTCTCTATTACCTTAGTCAAAAGTACTAATTTTGTCTCTAAAACATCCTTATGCGTTGCCATAACGACGATGGCGGTGGCGGCAGCGGCATTGTTGTACCAGTTTTGTGCTTGACCCCGTTCAAGGAGGCGCGAAGTAGCGGCGATTCACTCATTTTTGCGTGTGTGCAAATTTTCTAACCTCTCGTGTTTTTCTTAGCTTCGAATTTTTTCGTTTTTTTGGTGTAGGATTCACTCCTTGAAACGTAATTCCAGCCCCCTTTTTCCGCTAAATGATCTCTCAAGCTGTAGTTTAATTTGCTCTTCCAATCGGTAAAGCTGGGGTTTTTTATCAATGAAAATATCCAAACTCTATCCTCTGCTTCCCCTTTGCTTCTCGTAAATGAAAAATAAACGTCCACTTACTACTTGTTTGGGTTCTTGTCATTTTAGTAGTGTATTACGCTGTTGTTTCCCTACTATATCCTTGAAAAAAAATATCCTATGTTTGAATGGAATATTGTAGTGTACCGCAGTCCACTCCTAGCCTTTTTTGTTTACTCACTTGACATGACCTTGACCTTTTCTCCTAGGTGAGCGGTGCACCTGCGGCAAGTGGATCACTCCGGCCTTTCACTTCGCCCGGAAGCATTTAGACGAAGTACGAACGCCGTCGTTGACCATGACAACGGCTACACAACGCCTAGGCGCAACGACCGAGGTCGACGAAACTGCCAGAAGCAACTAGCTCCCTTCCGATTGACTGATTGGTGCACTGTCTGTGTGTGTGTGTGTGTGTATTTCTTCCCTCACATCTTATTTTTCTCCTCTGTTACTCTAGGTTCAGTGTTTGCGTATGCATTTTGAAGCTGTAAGAAAAAAGAAGTCTTGCTTGAATTCATTGTCCTCATATGAATCAATTTTAGGACGGAGAAGCAACCGTTTTTAGGCGTATCACTCCAAAAGGACATGATAATATGCTGATATTTTACGCTACTTTTCCATCAGTCGGATGAGGTAGATTGCTTTGCAAAGTAATCACATCAGTGGCCTATCGTGCTGCCTAGGGCATTCCGACATTTTGTAATTATCAAAAAGTACAAGTTGGCTGGACTTCGTTAAAGTACACAGGTCCGTAGTCTGGATAAAGAGGCGGGAAGACTGTGGGCGTTACCTTCTGCCTTAATATCTGTTACCTGGGCAAAAGTGTTGGGCTTTAGTATCTGCCGCTGGCCTATATCCCGATGTAAAGTCGGCCATTACAATCACACGAATACCTACTTTGTTTAATCTTTGGACTTGCCAATCAATTCAACGGCTGTTCAAGGACTGAAATAGCCCAATTGTCCTTCCCAGTCCAGGAGGACTGGCATTTGTTTTGCTGTTTTTAAGTCAAACCAATCTCTGAGACACGGGATTCAGTATGTCACATATTTGTGTCGTTCATGGCGAACGTATTAATGAGGGGCGTTTTACTTTGCCTAATTTTCCTCTTGGAGCAAACATCCACCATTAGCATTGTCGACTGTCAGAACGGAGTACTCGTGTTGAAAGTGGGGTACACGACATCTAGGGAAGGTAGGAATAGCCAACGAGGTAGGTGAGGTGATTTTGAGTCCGAAAGGCAGTAGTATTGGAGGAAATCAGGTATCATAATCAGTGTGCTGATTTTGATCTGGTATAAGTCATCCATCCATCCATCACACAGTTTCAAACTCCTCCATCTGTACATGACGAATCTATCTGAAACTGGTCAGTGCATTAGATTCTTTGGTAGATGGATTAGTCCATTCGACATTGACCCAATGGGCTCAGATCCGAGCATTCGCCTTGCATCCAGTTCATTTTCTTGCACCAATGTATCCATCTATTAATCTGATCAAACTATTCAGTCCCTTTTCCTTCTTGTTTTGTCCTAGAGGAGTAAGTAGCACTGCCGTAATGAGGCACAGCAAACAATGTTAGGGCTACCATTATCCAACCTCCACTGTAGCAACATCAGCTCGTATTACTCTATTCTGATACCAGTTTTGGGCTCCCACACGACACACATGTCTCATTTTCAAGGTCGAAATCGTGTGCCAAAAGTAATTTGCGTGTACGCCTTAATTGGTTCCATCAATACTGGCGTCATGTTTATAATGCAGGCTCAGCTTTCTTGCCTAATCCAAGCGTCACAAATATGTGACACGTAGTTCCTATTAATATGTAATAATTGCTTACACTAAATTCTGTGCTTTATATGATACTGCAACTAGGAAAATATGTCATGGTGGTGAAGATGTCACTGTTTCTCAATGGTAACACCAAAAACCACGACTAATGAGGATGAAATTTGTAAGTCGGTGGACTCTTCACAGACTCTGCACTTGATTACCTAATTTTATAGGAAAGCAAATTAACTAAGAGACAGAAAGTTGGATTGTCACATGCTCGCCGGAACAGCGGTATCGCTTGGTTTATGACATGCGCTTTATCACTTGCCACCTCCTATTTCAATCACGTGATTGCGACCTGACCAATCCAAAAGCCAGTCCATCTACATAACTATTTGGCTATTGTAGTGCTTGTGCGTTTGATAATTAACACTAGACATCCCTTTGTACACCCACCATCATCGTTGGCGCCACCAGCTCTACAGGATTTGTCTATGACTGCCTAAACCTAGACACCGTAGATACTGGTGGAATGAAAGATGACGTGTTTTGGCAGACCAGACTCTCTTTTTTCTTTTTCTTTGTTCTTTTTTTTCCTGTACCTCGATCCACTCATTCATCAATCCATCTCCTTGCTTTGTACTTTCTTTGATTTATTTCTTACAAATTTTCCAACCCGCGCCTTCACTTTGCTTAAAAATTGGGTCAACTTAAGTTCTTGACGTGGATGAAAAAAGATAAACCCATTCAGCGATTTTTGGATCACATTCATCAATATTTTCCAGGATGCACTACCCAAGTAAAGGTGGTCTTTTGTATGGAAAAGGTCAACTACCCAGCAGCGGGGAATGAGAGACAGAGTACTTCATCCTCATGGGTATCTACTCCATTCGGCAGGTGATTGTTAGCCAAGTGGTGATTTCCACGTCCCCTTGACTAGGAGGACGGACAGGTGGAAAATACAAGTGAGGTAGAAATTAAGGTGGCCAGGGCTACACTTTTTTGGGGCTTTCAGAGGCAAGGCACTTTTTTGCAAGGGTCTTCTTGAAAAGGGTGATTAATTTTTCGAGAAGCCTTCGTTATTTCCTCATCCCTTGTCACAAAAACTCTACGATCATACATCATTTATCTTATTTTATAGGGGATCGATATACGTCAATCATTTTAAAGTTGATTACAATCACTAAAATCGGTTTTTATTATCCATTAAACACCGGTAAAGTAGTTATTAATGAGTATTTCGGAAGAAAACCCATGTAGATTGGCAGACTTTTTCCTTGAAAAAAATTCACATCCCTCCATTATTGTGATTTTTGCCAAAATCCTTCAAATCTTTCATGGATTAAAAAGTATTCTATTTTACCTTTCGTTTTTTTTGTCTTAAAAAAGGATTAAACTGAACGTTTAACAAAGAAGTTTGTACCAAATTATTAATCATAGCTGGTTATTTTTTAATTGACTTTTTTGACAGTGTCATTCAATGCTTAAAATGCGTCGATGTTCGGTTTAAAAAATTGGCCAGTAATCGGTTAACAAGTCATTAAACAGTTGTCATAGCTACTTTTCTGCCATCTTTTGTGGGTCTGGCAAATATTCTTTCCAAATGGAAGTAAAGAAATTCGTAATTACTTCAATGCCTATTAAATCCACCTTATCTCTGAGATGGCTAGTCAATCAAATCTGACAGATTTTATAATCACGAAGGAGACTATCAAGAAAGCCCCTTTTATTACCTTTTTTAAAGGCATCATTTTTAAACAAACTATTAGACTGCCTTTTGCAGCTTTTTTGGCAAACTTTTCACAAGATTGGCTAACAATTAGCAGCAAGTGGAATTTGAAATGCTTCAACATAGGTGGGCGACTAATTTTTTGTAGACACTTTGATCACCTTTGGGAAAAAGTCAAGTGCATCGCAAGGTTTTGTGATTTTCCACATGAACTTTTGACATTCGTATCCATGATTTTGAAGTTGGTGATGGTAAATGTCTGGGTTTTTGGATCATGCGCCTTATTTGTGACCTCAAGAAGAGTAATCCATCCATCCATCCACTCACCCACCCATCTACCTATCCACCCACCCCGTTCCCACCTGTTCTCTCGTCTGTAGCTTCACAATTTGTTATTTCGCCTAGGCTCTCACTCTTACTTTTCAACTGTCTGCGCTACCTAGCACAGGATTGTAAAATGCTGATGCCAAGACAAGGCAATGAACGTCGATTTGAGAAAAATATCATTGAAGGAATGTGAAGAACGAGAATAGGGGCTGAGGCTGTTTCTTCTTCCCTCTCTTCCTTCTATCTCCTGGACTAAATTTTATGGTATGCGGTAAGTGGTCTGAGGTTTTGTGCTCCCTTGTCTTTAACCTGATTCAGTATGACTGGCTTTTCCTCTGTCTGCTAAAGCATTTGATTTAGTCCCCCACGCCAGTATACACACAAAGACAAAAGTTCAGTCTTCTGGGAATGATGTGGTGCGTACCCCGAAAGTGTGCAACTTTTTGTTTGGCAATGACCAATGGTGTGTTCACTCGCTCAACAAACAAGTATGTTGCTCAGCCTGTCACCTTAGCATCCAAAAACAGCGCGTATTATAAGGGATTGGGGAAAAGTGAAGAAGTGAGATTTCAAAGTTTACCCTCTTTTCTCTGGTTAATAACTCCTATCACCGTCATTTCCCACTGGGTGTAAATGTCGACCAATTGTTCCACCATCACTACCCGTAGAGGTTCTTTGGTTTATGATGTATCTTCAAATAGCTCCCCACCAAAACCAACCAGAGGGAGGTTCTGCCACGCTACCACCTCAAAATCCTATCCTTTTAAAACAAAGTTAAACGCAATTTGTAAAGCGGAGAAGCTAGTATCGCATCCATCGAGTTTAGCCACTCGAAATTTGATGAGATCATTGTTTAACAATGGAAGGACACCTCATCCGACGGAATTACACCCATTTATCTCTGTACATAAACAAACAACACGTACCGAGCAATGAGGTATTTTGAAAACCTCACAGAGCCTTTTGATCATCCGACACTATTTGGTTTACCTTTTCTCGAGGTTGCAACCTCATCCAGTCCACTGGCTTGTTTACTTATTCTCCAGCACCGGCCGTAGGCAGTGATTATGCAACCCTTTGAAGTTAATCAGATGTTCAAATGTGCTTCGAATTTGCCTGTTTTCAAACTACTTTCCCCTCTTCATTGGTATTACAGAGAGATGAAAAGACCTGATCATTTATTACCTAATGTTCACTTTATGATATTTGGATGATATCGGAATTCTACTAGCTAAATGGATCATGAGGTAGCTCATCTGAACCAAAAGTGTACGAGTAAGGTATTTATTGCATGTTCAATCAAGAGAAAAAAAGCCCCAACGTTTTGATTGGTGCATTTGTAGCCAATCTTTCCTCCTGGATAAGAGTGCTAATTTTTGCCAACTTTGAGTTAGATTGAAGTGTTTTTGCCAAATGTCACAGCTGCCTTTAACTTAGTGGCTGTCTTCAGAAGGTCTCATTGTCGTCAACAACAGTTTAAGTTCCTAATGGAAATTGCTCAAAACTCATTGCAATCACTAAAGCGTCATGATGAAGGACACATGAACATTTATCCCACCATTCATATCATTGTGCATTTAAAACGGAATTTCCCAATCATTTTTCTTTTAAATTCAATAGTAAGAGTTGCTGTTTACTGCTGTCACTTACTGTCAGCATTCCAACATCCAATAGCCTTTGTTCCGTCCATTTGGCAGATGTTTTGACTGTATTAATTGTCCACCTCTCTTGGTAAAATTGAGCAGTAGCAAAGGTCCACTACACTTAATGATTAATAGCCTCACCTGCATCGACTATTCGGCATTTAAGCTGTTTTCTAAGCTGCTAATTTTTGTGTAAATTACAAAATATCTTAGTGCAACGAGCCTTGTCACTCTGATCAGGTGATTAAGGGACCCCTGATAGATAAATCTGGAAAAATTGATATGAAAAAGAAGGACAGAGCCGTAAATGTAGTACTTTGAAAAAGTTTACCAGCTTGATTGGATATTTCAAAATACCATTAGTGGGTTTCCAGACTGGCTTGTACCAAAAATCCTCCATTTTTATTGGTGTACGCAGAAAGATGACATTTTAATGGCTCCTCGGTGGCAGCTTGTGCAGCCGAAACCAACCTTCAAATCTACTTGGGTTCGATAGCCATTCTTAAATTTGAACTTTTGTCAGAAAAAACACCTCTTTGGCACCTTTTGACTAGTTTAAATGAAAATTCCATAGCATCCTGCAATGGACCACCGTTGAAATAGGGTACAGCACTGCCCATGTGGCGTTTAATATAAAAAATCTAGATTGCTTACAAATTCTCTGATCTATCCACCCGTTGAGAATCAACTTCTTTTCCATGTTAATCGTGCAGACTCCTCCACGAGTGGTTTTCCTCCCTCCTCTTCAAAGAAAACTTTTAATTCCTGATTTTTATGTTCAAACTCGCTTTGCGGTGGGTTTTGGCCTTTATACAAGTTTTTGTCTTAAAAATAGGTATTCGGTTAGTTTGTCTTCCGGTCAATCCTTAATCTGTATCACCCAATGCCTATCTGCAATTTGGGCCAAATTTTCTGGGTCTCCGCATAATTCTAACACACTAGTCGCCTTCTTGACAAAGACCCCCCGAAGTCGTCCATAATTTAAGGTGGCACAAATGCTTCGCTCGCCGACGGCTTAATGCACCAAAGACAAACTGCGGACTGTAGAATCCTATCAGACAGATAAATTTCTTCATAATTTTGTTTTTCTTTCGTCCAAAATGTAATCGATAAATGCGCTATATTTCAAACATTTGCCTTGGGTCATCGCATTAACAAAACATTTGTCAGCAATGACTCATCGCTGAGATTAGATTTTCCGCTCACTCTCCACCGAATTGGAGGCCTTTTCAACAATCCAGTCTTTCCAAAGCCTGCAAATGCCACGGTACAATCGTTTCTGGGCATGAAAATGTCAAAGGTGTGTGGCAATCTGCACGAATCCTCGATATTTTATGAGCCAAACTGGCTCTCTCTCCTTCTCTTACCCTTTGAAGTGCACGCCCATTCCCCGTGTTGGATATGTTTAACCGCTCCGCTGTGTAGATTTCACTCTGACATACATAGTAACGAAGTTTGGAGTCCTGTCAAGCTGTCAAATAGTCGATAAATATAGCTAACAAATCAAAATGCCCCTGCCCAGAAAGAAAATCTGACTAATTACCAAAATTCAAACATGCCCAATTATTTGTTAGTCCTCGCCCCTCGCTTTTAATGCCCTGTGACAACTTATTGAGTAGGTAGGTACTGTCGCGTTTGGTGGAGTTACGACTTCAAGAATTAATAATCATATCTTTGAGTGAAGAACGTGTCAGTAAGATAGCTTCAGCCTACAAATCGGTGAATCAATTCTAAGGCGACTTCTCCTCGGTTTCTTAAGCGGTTTTGTAATTACAACATTGAAAAGGAGCAAAGTGATAAATGAGTTATCAGCGGCGCTCTGTGATTGGTTTGTGAGGCATCAAAATACTGCATCATAATTGGCTACGCAGAGAGCCAATAAATTGCGCGGGTAGAAGTGGTATCCTGGAATGGATCATTAAATGGCAAGATCCTTCCAGAATTCCAAGGAAGATTATCGTCCGTCTGGGGTGGAAAAAAGTTATGGTAGATGATATAAGTTGGCTATGGAATGTAATCTTGTTTGTTAATATTTTCAAGCTGTTAAGTCAAGGATTACACCTTTAGAAGCACAAACGTGTACAGATAGGTTAAATCACTCATAGACCAAAATAAAAATGGGCAAAGAAGAGAAGAAGAAGAGGCATGGAAACAAAAAGCACGCCTTATTGCGTTATTTGCCGGAAAGAGAATACAAAAGTTCCCTCCCCCTCTGCCCATAAAAGCGTACAAAAAGAAGAAAAAAATGTGACAACTCGGTCGCTCTACTATTTCATAAACAAGGTGGATCTCACTTACCTTCATTTTGTGACTATAAAAGTATGTTTATGTAAAAGTCTAACACATCATCACAAAGTGACGCATCCACCATAGTCAGCTCCGTTGACCTCTTGCAGCCTTAAATGTAATTTTTGCAAGATTTCTTGATAAATAAAAAGACAAAAAGAAACGTTTGACTTCTGTAGTCTCCTTGTTGTCTGGTTGGTAAAGACTGCCTACTCCAGTTTTTGAAGGGCTTTGTGGAGTCACCTGTTGGAGTTGGTGCTTATAAGTTCCCGCCTGTCCAATGAAGGCAAACTTCAGTTGGAGTCACCTACAACCGAAGTAAAAAAAGGACTTAAGGAACCAGTAATATGAATTTTGTTTTGAAAAATAAAATAAATAAAAACACTTTTGGTCTGCTGTACACATTATTCTGCCAGTGGAGCATTCATTATTACACTCTCCATCATTTCTTACTTAATTTTTCAAATCTCAGGTTGTAGAATGCCAGTTCAACGAAGGCGGTGAAGGTGAACCTACCTAATTCAACTCGTCTCCATTGCTGCGGAAGCTGCTCTCGCAACGTTTGATGCTGGAAATTGTAGAACGTACCATTTACACCCACAAGTGACTTAAATAGTCACATCGGTTGCGATGGTGATGCACTCAAAGGAGTGTCAGTAACGCATTAGGAGGATCTTTGATCCTTCGGTCTTATTAGCAAGTGCCTGGTCACAACCACACGAAGCGTCGTGAAAACCTTATCCCTGATGGCATTTAAATCAAGTGCTGTAGCAGAACCGCATTAGTTCGCACTACAGTCGGTTTGTCACCCATCAGAAGCATTTTTTGGCCTTTAAATTATGGTTTTGTGCACTGCTTCATTCATGTATTTCGCCATCGTTTGTGGGAAGAGTATTTATGTCACTTAAAATGGAAAAAAGACACCCGAAACCAGATTTGTTGTTACGTTTCCTAAATTTCGGTGGATCCTCCTACCGCTTCCTGCTTGCCTAAGGCTCCGTCGTGTTCCTTGGGTTACGCATTCTCCATGCCTAGTGGGTGCATTGTCGGACTTACATCTTTCTCTCATCCCTTCTCTCCACTTTGCTGCTACTTTAATAATGTTTTGACGTTTTTACGACCTCTAACGCAAGGAATTCCCCTTCTCCAGCAAGGCACAATATGCCCATAAAACATGATAACCTTATTTACCTTCGTATTTGGCTCATTATTTTCCCAACTGTCGAACGCTGAAAGCACAACAAGGTGATACGCATCACTTGGAGAAGTGTAACTCCGATGAACGATCCTGAAGGAGAAGGCAGTATCTTATTTCCTCTCTCCAACCCCTAAGTTGTGCGATGAGATATGAAATGTTGCCATGTTAAACCATTTCTTCCCAATAATTCACTAGTTTTGACTATGTAGTCTTCAGAAGGAGAATGAGGAGGGAAATGCTGCTCGTGCGCACCTTCCATTTGTATCACTTTGAGAAGGCAGATCACAAGGGTGAACGTTTGACCTTCAGCCTGCTGTGCATCGCATACACAATGCAAGCATGGTTTTCTGGGGACGGACTTCTGCCCCACAAATAGGTGGATGGATGGATGAACAAATCTTAAATAAAGAAGAGGTGAAGAACGGACTGACGGTCTTGGAGATGTACTGTTTGTCATCTGGTGACGTACGTGGGCAGAACGAATTACAATCAGTCGATTCGATAGCCTTACTTCATTCCTGACCCTTAAGACCTGTCGCTGCCCCTGTTTGAATTAATAGAACCACGTACTTGTTCGTAAAACCGATGATAAAAGGTCCTTCGGATGCATCATTGGTGCCCCTTTAAGTGCATCACCGCCTCAATTAACTTGTTTAATTAAGCCACTTGTGGGTGTGGGTGTGAGTGGTACGTTTCCCAAGGTCCAGCATCAAATGTTGAGAGAGAAGCCTCCGTTGCACTGGACGTAAGTTTACCTTTATTGATTAAGCAACGGTATTGTAACTGCCTCCTCCATCTTCGTTGAGTTGACATTCTACAGCATGAAGCTTTAAAGTAGGCGGAAGGTGGTGCACAGAACACGAAAGCCTGCCCTTTCGATAGCTCGAGGTATATTTATGCACACAAATGTTACATTCCAAATGGAGTCCGACCCACTCCAACACCCTTTTCCCAGTCAAATTAGCAATTACTGGGATTACAGACGGCGGCACTCAAAAGAGAAATGTGTACTGTGATTGTAGACACGTCCATCTTGATCCATTTGTCATGCTGATTTCATGTTTTCTGATCACGACAGCCAAGCGAGTAGTTTTGTCAGACCGTCTACATGCAAATAATAGGTTCCACAGCCTCATAACGTCTCTAAGAGTGAATTGGATGTCAATATTTCTCGTGAAGGCTTTGACTGCTTCCAATGATGATTATAAGAGGACTTGAATCCGAATGAAGTCATTGAAGTCATTTACCAGTGGTGATTGGATTTGTAGGGACGAGTAAACTTATGCCGTTTTTCGCCATGGTCATATATGCCATCTCATTCGCATGCACGCACGTTCTAACCAAACTTTATAGTAAGCGCATCTATCACCGGCTCCAGATGGTCGGCTTTGTATGTCTGCCACCTTCCTCTCTCAAC
>CABFON010000120.1:0-16053 GCA_900683695.1 Echinococcus oligarthrus
GATCCACAGTATTTGCCACAACCTCCTCTAACCTCTCGTTGCCGCCGCTAAAGATGGAAATTCAACAATTTTACAAAAAAGGTGTAAAATTTCGACAACATTAGGCAACAAGTAACAGGCAATTTAAGAAATGCGCCCTGGTGTAGACGAATGCAAATGAGACTGACATACTTAATAAAGGCATCCAATTCACACTTATCTGCATGCGTATTGTAAAATTCGCCAGTCCAACTTTCGGACTATGTGCCCAGATCCCGTGCAATAAATGCAAAGTCTTTTCCATAAACACGGTGAGCCGTTGCAAAGCATGCTAACGCCGATTCATTCCCTCGATGGGATATCTGAGGGCAAAACATGCACATGAATAAATGCACGATGGGTGTGAGCAGATTTGATAGCGGGTGATGAGACTTGTAACAGGGATACTGAAATTAGCAGGACCAGCACATGTTGACTGATGGTGCTTTATGCGAATCACGAGCTGCTATGCCTACGAATCAAAAGTTGTCACCTGTAGCAAGGCATAACTTGTGGCACGTTTTAGCACTACTTTACTATGATATGTCTATTTGAGCTATTTGTGCTGGGAATATGTGGAGAAATAAATTAAGGTGTTGAGCCTGAAAACAACATGAAATGGAGGAGCCATTTCAGTGGCGCGTTCTCTTCCACTTCCTCATCAAACGATTCTTTGATTCTCTTATTCCCAACGTCAAGAATGGTAGATACGCGACAGTTTTGATCCTATAATTAGGAATAATTCAGTTAAAATCTCCTCGTAAAACCACGAATTGGTGGTGCTTTGTACCACTGCACACATGAGTGCAAAATATGGTGAACGTGTCTGTCTAATGAGACACAATTCACGCCTAATTTTTAAGTATTCAGTAAAGTCGAGAGGTCATTTGCATCATCGCTGTTCGTGACATGAAAGTGATCACAATGACAGTAGATGAAACAGGAGGAACTAGGTTTTGTGTGGAAGTGAATATGATTCAGCCGATAATTCGACACAGCCGCCTTATGACTCTGACATCAGTGACAAATTATGAGACTGTACTGGATTCCTAATTCATCTTTACTGATTCTAAATCAGAGCGGATTTTACTAAATTCCTTTATTCTGCCTGAAATCTGTGCACACTCAGATAACACTTTGTTATTTTATTGCTTGTAGTGCAATCTGCGGTAGCGCAAATATTTGCAAATCACTCGGTCTAAGCAATTTAGTGATATTCGTCTAATCAGTCGTTATAAATTTGTCAGTTACACAACAATAAATTTTTAATTTTTCCAACGTTTACTTTACGGGAAATGAGTAAAAAATTAGGCATACCGTCGGCGGCATGTTGAATGTTGTAATTATTGTAAAGTGGAACGCCAGGGCCCCCCTCGCAAGTATCAACAACAGCCACAGAAATGCATTTAAACCTTCAAGAATTATATTGCTCAATACAAAATCCAAAGGTGAAAAGGTTTTAAAAATAATTTTACTGATGTAATGGGATGACGCACAAATAACTTAGATGTCATTAGGCGATCATCAGTGAACAAACCTACGCTCCTTTTCTTCAATCAAATTTGCGGCAATGTCCAGGAACAAAGAACCTTGTTCTGGAATCCAAACTTGCACCTCCCAATCAGAGTACTTCTGCATGTACTCTGCTAGGCGCGAGCTAGCGGCATCATTCACCTTTGCCCGTTAATGAGGACCATCACGGGATGCATCTTAAAAAGCAAGAACATGTGAATGAATACTTTGATAAAGCAAACAGATCATAATCAACACCCTACGCATATTAATACTAAGCAAAATAGGGGAAAATATATCCATTAACCTCAACAGGTATGGCATAGCAGTAAATCTGTAATGATTTGCTCTAGCGTGTCCAGATGCTTTTTTCAACTTTTGCTTCCTATTTCGCCCAGTGATAGCCATGAATATACAAAGCTTTCCGCTTTCTACTAAATTATGGAGTCAAATTTGTGGCATCGAATGATGATTTTTAGGCAATAAGTCAAACAAAACAGAAAGTGAGGATTCCTGCCACATAAAACACCCATCAGTGGAAAAGCACGCTAAGCGTAGGTTGCTGGCGAGATTCAGAAATATTGCATATACAAATAAACTTAATATACCAGAAATGCAACTTCAAAATATGCTTGAATCTGTAAAAATAAAGTAACTGAAAATGCAAGGAATGGGCCTATCTTGTATTCCAAAAGGAAAAGTGCAAGCTTTTACTTTCGCTGTGCTTGAAACTACGCTTTAATCAGGTTGCCATGACTACTCTGACTGATGTTTGAGCACCGTCTATTCAGATCGGAATTCGCTTGCATTTCTTACTTTCCTCCTTTGGAAATTGTATTTTGATAATCCTTTCCAGGAAATATGTTTCCATGTATTTATTATCTCCAGTCTTTTCTATACATTTGATGTCTGCAACCAACTCATTTGGATTGTATTTTAAGTAGGCAAATTTTGCTCTTGCACAGTATTTACGCAAATGTGAGCAGCACCTAATTTTGCAATTTGCGTTTAATACAACGAGCATTCGCTTGGTTGTGCCCTCATGAACACAAGTGATATATTCTATTTCCTCCTCCTTGACTTAGGAAAGAGAAGTAAATACTACTATATGCCGCCTCATGTCGACTGCGGTTAAGTCAAACAACGGTGCTTTTGTAGCAATTCGATAATACTAAATTTGGGCATTTTTTATATGATGCAGCAGCATAACCTTGAAACTAGTCACTTCGGTTGGCCTTCAGCATAATATTTGCCACACGTGAGCCTCTTTTTTTAAGCACAGTGAAAGTACATGAAAGTTTTACATTGTCCCTTGGGCATCACTCCTCTCTGCGCGCATAGTTAAGGCAAGCAACAGATCGCTTGTGAAACAGGTGGAACTACAGACTGGTAGATAAACAAAACGCCTGATGGCGGGTTCCACCCTTCAGACTGAGAATTGCTTTCCTCCTCTTTATGCAATTTAAAAGTCACTTTAATGACTTTAAGCACAATTGGAAATCTTGCTGCGCAACTTGACGCACTAAATATAGTTGACTTCAGCAGAACCGTTTGAAGGCTGCAAAGAACTTCAAAGGTCAAACTTATATAAAGCTGGATGTCTTCCTGATCCAACGTGACATTTTAAGCGTGTTCAGAAATCCACGTTCCTTTAACTAAAATCAGCACAATTGCCAGCAAAAACTGCATATTTGCTTTTAATAAACCAGTCAGAATATGCGCATATATGAGGATAAATTAAAAATTGCAAACCGACATGCGAGGCAGAATCTTCCGGATTACAGGCCTCGTTGTAGCCGTTGTAAAACAGTGTATAATGATTCCCGATGGTTAAAGTAAGGAAAATACATTGTTGATATCACAAGGTGATGGATGGAAGGTGGTTCGAAAGGTCAACACTTTAATGTCCTTTTTAGTACACACCAAGAAAGAATGTGTCGCTAAAATTTCTTTAGTTTACTTTGTGGAATTCTCTCATTCATGCTATTTGTCTTGCTTTGCAGCAGATAGAGCTGGAAAAGAAACGTAAAGCCTTCCTCAAACTTACGATTCGCAGTATAAGATGTTTTATTTCGGAAGTCTCTTTGCTATTTTACTTATGCCCCTAGGTCTCTACTGCAACTGGTTCGCCTAGATAAAACAGGCAAATAATTTACCGTAAGGTGTTCCATACATTTTCAAAGCGGTCAAGACTATGTTTGTCGTTTAAAACATGCAACCTCTTGATTGAGGACGTGCATTTTAAATGGTGTCTTACGGGCGATATGCCGCATCACCGGATTGGCATGGTGATGTAGCAGAACAAACGCCCCATGCGTCGTACAAATTTGGGCACGTGGGATCAGTAGCCTGCTACATGTTAAAATAGCTCAGGCCTCATCAGCAACAAGGACTGAGAGATGATAGATGATAAGTAGGGCAGCTTCTATGCGCCAAAAGTAAATCAAAAGTTGTATAAAAGGGAAGTCATTTCTGCAATTGACGAGATGACTTATATTCCGTCGGGATTTCTAAAATGTAATGGAAGGGTAAAGAGAAATCGAGAAAATTTATGCAAAGCTTAGTGAGAGCGAAAGTCTAATGCCGGGATCTAAGCATCGTATTCATTTCAAAGTTCTTTAAACATTGTAGCAACTTAAGAATGGCTGTTGGCGTGTCCTTGTGTAGCTCAATCTCATTTGAACTATTTGAAGTAAATCAGGTTTGCAGTCTAGCGAGATACTATTTTATGTCGCTAGCACTTATGGTACCACTTGTAGGGAAATACAGTCGTTTTGTAGGCAGTGTCTACCAGGGTTCAGATTGGAGAAAGATGACATGAGGAATTGAATTAGTATTTCAGTTTCATCCCAGATCATTGCCCATCCCATGCTATTAATACCCATTAGGCAAAAGCACACTTTTGTAGCAGGTCTACATAAAATCCATAATTTAATGTAAAAACTCTTACAATTTGTGACTATTGTTTGTGTAACCCATCAGTTTGGCTTCGAGGCCACCCAAGTCTCCGCTATTGTACTTCAGTTGGGAGGTACGTCCTCCGGACCATGACAGCAACCCTTAGCCATTCTGTGCCAGCAATGCATTTTCCGGCCTGGTATTATGCCTCCCTTTTAACTCCAGGAAGGACTTGGGATGCCACAAATTAGCTTGTTAAAATAATAGCAGTAAATATAATAAAGATAACTGTGGGACAGATTATGTAGGATCTACTTACGAGATAGCAAATCACGCGTGTATCTGCGTCCACTCAATTGAGTATTATGACGTTTATCAGTAGTCTGGTTTGAGCTGAATTTATTTTAATCAAAATTAATTTACCAGAGCTTGGCTATTGAAGCAATAAGGATATACAGCCACCACACTCACACCGCATATTGACAATGCTTTGAGAAAACGTATATACCTTCTAAACAGCATGAATTCTTTGTTTTACCCACTCAAGATGCTGCTTGCATTAATCCACGGGAGATGTAAATGATAGGTAGATGTGGCAATTTTTCATACAGCTATCCTCTGGTAACGTTAAGGGTTGAGATGTGAATTGTTGTGCTTTTACCACGAGGCATGACTTTTTGACCATGACAGCGCCCTATCAGCTCCTCCGTAAGTGAGCTAGCATTATTTTGTTTTGTATCACTTGGGTTTATTATCACTTCAGTAAAGACTCAACAAAATATATTAATACATATAAGCTTTCAGAATGTACTGGCTTTTACAAATTCAATTGCAGCCAAAGCGAACTAAAAGGAACTTATTGGCAGACGTCTGAAATTGCTAGCTTAATAATTTTTTTAGCATTCATCACTAAATGCACGACTTAGCACGCATAAGGTCAAGGTGCTTATAAGCCTCCTGTTAGGTGTTGCGAGAAACACTGAAGTATGCTGTGTTTCTACAAACCGGTGATTATTTGCTTGGGCGCAAACGAAATCGGGATCTTACCTGTAAAAATCAAGTGATAGGACTTTGGGCAACCGAAGCCTTTCCTCAAGATGATGTATTTATAGTCAGGTACAGTATCCAAGTCAGCATTCGCCCCTAGATAGATAAAAATCCCTTAATCGTCATCATTCTCATATATTTAAAGCATTGTGAATGGTCATAGATCTACTTGACTGCCAACACATGTAGAGATCTTATCCACAACGATTCTGGTCAACTAAAGGCGAGCCCAAATCAGTAGCTATTATAAAAATTCTGGAAGTCAACTTAAATGAAAAAGAGTTTTTAGGTTAACAGACATCGCCACCACTATCTAGTTGGCACCTTTCATAAAAGAACTACCTAGAAACTTCCCACATAAATTTGACGGTCATTTTACTCCTGGAGTAAAACTCCCTTTAAAAGCTGTGGAGTAACGAAGACGTCATTCGGGGGGTTGATAGGGGCCAAACATGCAGCGAATGAGTAAATGAATAGGGAAGATCCAAATTAAGAGATAAGATTTAAATGTAAGAAAGTGGCCAGATTCCGTTTCGTAACTCACTAGAGTACAGTTTGAAGGTCATCACAGCTGTCAAATACGAGGAGAATCAATGAGACAAAAACTTCGTATTGGCTAGAAATGCTTTATTCTCTACTTTGCTGAAATGCAAAAGGTAGAGGAAAGTGATCTGGAATAAGATGAAGTTTATATGCTTGCAAAAATACGTTAATATATATAAAATGAAATTATTTGCGTTTATGTGCTTTAAGGGAAAATTTTGACCCTATAAATATGACTCTAATGCGCAACTACTCCATCAATAGTCCTTTCAATTTCTAGATTTCATTGTTTGCTGTATTTAAACTATATAGTCAGAAATTTCATGTGATTTTTCATTGTTATTTTTAACAGGCTAATAGTGCAATTAAACTCACTTTCCTTGTGGTTAGTTTTAGAATTAGAGCTTCTTTCTGACCAACACATGAAAGAACAATTGGCCATTGAGTATATCACATCACCTTCGTTTTTAGAATGATCTGATCCTGTAAAACTAATGCTAGTCGTTGGCGTCGTTTCTATCCCTCCGGAAGAACGAAACCGGATTAGCACGATATTACACATGGTAGACAGGCTGACAACTTGCATAAATAGAATTTTATGACGTATTATAAAGTAAATAAATGAACAACTTTTTGCCGTTGAATGATTGTAAACATCAAAATCGTGAATAGTAATACTTATTTTGTCATTTTCTACGTAATTTTAACCATGTCAGATAACCACCTGTCATACCCCCCGCTTTTATCGCAAAATGTTATTACATTTTTAAGCAACATTGTGTTTGCTTTTAGAGATTACAGAAAATGGAGTTGTTGCATTAGAAAACCACATATTTTTCCAGTCACATTGTAGAGGGTGGATATAAGGCAATGTTTAGCTGAAGTCGTTATAAGCCAAAGTAGTATGGCTGAACGCACTGCTTGAAAAAGTACAGAAGAGCTGAATCTCTACCAGCATGATCCCAGAACTGTACCAGAGAGGCTGTTTAACTTGCAAAGGCTTAAGTACGTGCTCAGTTAAATACACAGCTAAATAAAACACTAAGCTGCAGCAATGCATTTTTAAATGCTTTGTCACTTTAAGATTACACTTTTATTTTAAACCGGTATGCTACCACTAGGTCACATTGATTTTGTTAATATTTACCTTTAATGGAGGTACTTCCACACATTTTGCAAGAAAGAAAATGTTAATAGTGCTTCCGCAAAGTCTTTCTGGTTTCACTTAGCCTTACCAACTTGTAAATCAGCTTATCTGCATTCCTACGCGAAGCTAACAGGAGGAAATGGGGATCGGCAGTGTCGGCATTGGGATCACAGTCATCGTTACCCAAAATAGTAGGTATCGATATTTATCCTAAGGCTGGATATCACTTAAAAGCTATTGTCGAATTGAACTGCTTCTTTGAGGGTTAGTCATGACAATCTTTCTTGTTACAACCTTAACCTTCCTTTCCTACTATTTGACACTTATAGGGAGGGAAAGCAAAAGATCATGCCCCAATATTCATCAAGATAAGGGGCCATTCAATACCGCCAATGATAATGCTCATGTATTGGCCCTAGTGCTTTGAGAAAAATCTGTTCTGCTTTAAAATGGATTTCCTGATTCAGTCGTTCTCGATGGATTGAGAAGCTAAGGATGTATAAATTCTCTGCATGAGCTTTGTTACGTAAAAGACCAATGTATCGCTATAAAATAGAGGCGGACAGTAACAGCAGTGGCAAGACCAAACTTTCACCACTTGTAAGAAACCATCAAGAATTGATGCCGAAACTGGAAAAGTTACTTGCCCTTTGCACCAAAATGAACCCATTGTACAGCAGTTTGCAAGAAGAACTGACGGATGTCTGGCCGCTAGCAAATAAAGTACCCACAGAAAGAAAAAAACTCTTAAATAATCCGCGTTTTCTCCTTAAGGATGGTCGTACCAAATAGATTAGTGACTAAAACTTGGTGCAAAAAGAATTACATGAAATCAAAGTGAGTTGAAGTGTTTGACTATATGTATCTTTTAAAACAAAGTACTATTTTTTAGACCATAGAAAAACAGAAGTAGCCGGCTTTGACAGGTGGAAAAGTCAAAATTTGTATTATGAAGAAGTGTCAGAATGACCTTGTAGTGGTCCCATTTGAAAGCCTCTTTGAACAAAGCTAAATTCAAATCATTCGAATTCAAAGGCGGATAGACCTTTCAGGGTTGATGTGAGAATATAAATAAGATAATTTGAGTGGCTTATAGATAAACAACTTTTGAAGGAAAAAAAACTTTAGTACGTATCTAATTATTCGAGGGAAGATATGTATAATCGTGAAGAAAAATAGAATTTGGAGACCTAAAATAAGTTTTAACATGTCTCAAATCACCACTTCTATTTTAGAGATCGCTAACGTTTGAATTAATTATAAGCCTTAAAAGTGCTTACTTGCATTTCGGAGCTCTGATTCAACACCACTCCTCTGTAATCGGAAATATTTTAAGACGGCCCTAAGAGGAAGGCCGCCTAAATTTGCAAATGCAAAAGGAAATTCCCGCTTCATTATACATCCACGAGAGTACAAGCTACAGGTGCTAATAAACTTGTTTCCAACAGCCTTTGCAATGTTTCACATTTGTCATTCGGGATAAAATCAACGGTCGATGTGCTTCTGCTTGGACAAAACACGTGACGTTAGATCAAATACACATCCCCAAAAGGCTTTTTCCTACAAGATCCTCCTCAATCTTGGCATGCGGTAAAGATTTCCTTTCTTTTTACGATTATCAGATGTCATAATCCCACCATAATTATCACTAAGCCCTTCATCCACAGCAAAGCTGTTCTAGTATATACAATCAGCTTTCCATCTACTTTACAACTTGACACCGAGTTTCCGGAACGTAGGCTTGTCAACGTGGTGCAGTCAACCTCATTTTCGGCTCCGAAATAAGATATTGTGCAACCCATTGTTATCACTGACTCACCTACCTCGGCGACACTTCAACAATTGCCCTTAGAAGGGCTTAGAGTAGCCTGTGGTCCCAAAAAAATAACTAAAACTACCCCCTCACTCCCTTTGTGGCTTATAGAAATTTATGCAGATGTTATTTGGGATAAGCAGCTTCACTGATGAAGTGACCTTGCACAAAATGATGCCATCATAAAGACTAGAAGAAGGACTAATGGAGACCTAGCATTTGCACATACTTTACGAACTCCTCTAAGTAAACGTAATGGTCATTAGTGTCAACAGACGTTAGTTCAAAGTTAAACTATTAAACTAACTAGAAAATTTTTTACATGCCAAGTTTTACCAGTCACTTACTGATTTCTTCTGTAAAGGCACTTTCCTTTCAGAGCATTGTGATGAGGCAAGAAAGGCCGTACCCCTTTTCTACTGATCTTGTGAACAGCCTAGTTCCCGTAACAAATAATCCAAAAAAGATGTGGGCTGCGTAATGTAATTAGTTGTTAATGGCAAACTATGGCCACTGGAGTTCACCTTACAAAACTTTAACCTCACAGTAATGAACTGGGTTTGAAAAATAACGTGTCATCCCACAAGGTGTGGGCTCCATTATACTTAAACTTTTTAGTAGCAAGTTTATTAGCAATTTGTGGATTACCTTCTGGTCGCCACTTAGAGAGTGCAAGTGTAAATCGGCAACCACCAGAACAAAGGTGCTGGAGGATTGCATTGCTTCTAGGTATCCACGTACTAACATGCTAAAGTAAATTTTGACTCAATACGAAATAAGTCAAACAAATTTCTCCAATCAAACCATCAAGGCATGCAAAAAATGGACAGTGGTAACATAAATAACTCCTGCTACCTCTGAATAAGTGACTATGCACCAGTACAGGATAGTATTATCGATACTTTTGAGATATAAACAGGCATTAACGAAGACAGAGCAAAATAATTGCGTCATGGCAAAAATAATAATATTTTTAGTACATTTTTGCTATTTCTGGCAGGGAATGCATAATTTTGCTTATTCTTCTTTAGACAAATATTCGGAATTATAGATAATAGATAATAACTACTTCATGTGAGGTGTGTCAAGCTTTTCTCTATTTCTTCTTTACCGTAGTCTTATATTCCTCAAGAAATCACCCCTTTCTAAGCACCCCGAGCTTTTCTTAATACTTGGGCGGAAAGTGTATTGCCAATGTGCAGGAGGCTTCAAGGGCTGCATGGATGGTCTGGAGTCACTGCCGCTTAACAGAAATGCAACAGCGGGGACTTAAGGGTCTGCGATGCCAAAGTGAAAAGACAAATAAGCATCCAATGTGTTGCGGTATTATTCGTGGTAGAACGCAGTGCAAGTTCTTTCTCAGCATACTTTTTAGGAACATGGATGACCTAGAAACTCCGGTAATAATCAGTCAGGAACGGTTGATTGCACTGCATAGCTACACCCGTAATTTATTACACCAGCTACAATAGTAATGCTCACAGTGAACTGTGGAAATAAAATAATTTTCTGTCAAATGTTTAATATTAGAAGTCTGTTTAACAAAAAATGCCCTCACTATTAACTCACGTTCGTTCTCAATTTATTCCCCTGCGTAAAGTAGTCGTATGTCGATAAGTTAGCATTTCAATACCTCCCAGAGTATTTCATATTTTAAGGACAAAAGAAGGTAAAAATTATGATTTATACCGGGCACTCAATTTTACGTTGTTTTTGTTTGTATGCATCAGTGATGCTGCATAAAGTAAACTTTTTATAGAACAAATCCGAGCCCTCCAGAGTAAAGGTGATAGGTGTATAACGAAATATTTAAATGGGAAAGGTTTAGTATGTCTGAGAGGTAATAGAAATCAGCAGGGTATTAACTATAAAATGAATTCCTTGCAGTCAGCCTTTAAGGCGACATCAGCTACAGTAGTAGACAGGAAGGGTAAATGGATCCAGGCTACCATGGGCACGTGCAGAATTTTGTACGGATAAGTAGGAAGGTGAATCCTAGGAAGATGATGAGCCAGTGAAGACTAAAGATCACGGATAGCTAAGTACGCAACTCAAAGCAGTTGCCGATAGCACTGCATTCATTAGCGAGCTAGCGTCAAAAATCCACTTCTACTGTAAATTTAGAAGCAGAATTTGCGGTTGCTCAAATGGTAAAAGGGTATCCTTAAATTACATTAATATATTTTCCCTGGTTGACTCAACAACAAAAAAATAACACAATTCAAATTCTCTTTCTACCAAAAAGTATACCATTGCCAACTTGACCCTCCGGCCGATAAAGCCACTTGATAGATGCTAAGCAGATGATGTTTCGCATTTTCCCAGTTCTACATCCGCCACAGATCATTATTTCTACCCCATCTCAGCTTTAGCACCAAAAATTATTGTCATATTTTTCTACATACAAAGCTGACACTTGGTGGAGAAAACCTCCTTGAATGCAAACCTTCTACTTACTGGTTATTCTATGTGATATACATGCCAACCAGATTAGGACACAGAGGGAGTTTGTCTTGATTATGCAGCCGCATAAATTTTCCACAGAATTTGTCTCAAATCATTGAAGGTCTGGTAAACCAAAAAGCATAATTAAAATCTGGTTTAAATACGCTGATGTGCCTAATGGATCACTGAGACACCCATCATGTTTCGGTGAACGCATTAGTCCTTATCATGACTATTTGCTTATCACTATTTGAAGCGCCAATTGAGATTGGCGTCTATAAGAGCTTGTGCTGGCATTTCATTTAGATGATAAATCACTTTTTTTAGTCATACATCCAGAGAGAAAGTTGTGGAAGGAGAAATGGGTAGTGGGACGGTGATAGCTGCCTTCTCCTCATCCACAATCATTACATTTCTCTAGTGCTGCTTCTCCAAGCGATTTTCTACGCACAAACTAATTTGTTTGAGTTGTATTATTTTCTGTTTCTAAAATAATTAAGTTTCACAGTAATCAAATGGAACTCATAGCATGCAATTTGGAAAACATTCATCAAAAGAAGTTAAGCAGTTGTTGCTGGTGTCGTTGTAATTGTTAAAAATGTGCCTAGATTAAAGCAGTCTACGAATTGAGAAAGGAAAGTAATGCAAGCTAGTTTGGTACTAATTCATAAGGCCAATAAGAATAAAATACACACTCGCCAGTTTAGAAAGTTTTATTGGCAGCATAAATGCTGCTGAATTATGAAAGGATTTCGCTCTGTCTCCACTTATAATGCTACACTATAAGTGCGATGCGTGTCGGAGGAGGAGCTGAGTAGGCTATTCCTTCTGCTGTGGATCTCTGAAATTTGGGCCATTAACCTTTATGCGTAACACTTATTTCTTCCATCCTAGCAATAAAATCAAATTTCTTCCTCACTTCACCTTGACTGGCACAGTGAATGGATGCTGGTCTCTCAACCATCATGTCATGAATGCAATGCGGTACCACTCTGGGTTACTCTACCCGAGTGCATGCTTAAACCTGCTACCACTGAAATGTAGCGTATTGAATATGCAACTGGAAGTAAGCACTGACCTTCTGCACTGAACTCATGCCGTCTTCGTTCTTGCCTTTTGGCCAGATAATGCAGTATTGGAGTGGGACTTTCCACACTCCATCATTTATTCATCATAGCCGATGATAAACACAGTGATGGTGGGAATTTGTGTGTGAAATTTCAACATGAAGACGGTGTAATTATCGAGAAGGTATCGAAGTATTATCAATACCACTTACTCCATTCTGTGCTGTCACATAGTGCTGGCGATAGCATTGGATTGCCTTGATAATGTAACTCTTCAAATCGCCATCGGCACAATAAAGGTCACTGCACAGCTTATCAATGCTCAAAGCCAGAATGACTCTGACTAACTTCTTTTATCGTTTAAACAGTGAAGATTATGAGATTTTGGACTCCTGATCATAGTAGAGCCTTATTTTGCCATTTGCAGTCCCCACTGTTGTGACTGACTAAATGGATGGAGTTTAAACCACGAACAGAGTCAACACCAACTTTGACGACCCCATTTGATATTGGCCAATCAGGAATATGTCAACGAGGGCGCGCACTGTGAATATGACTGGAATATTGGAAAAATATTTGGCAGTAACCTAGAAAAATCATATGAAACCGTGTTTTG
This sequence comes from Echinococcus oligarthrus, assembly GCA_900683695.1. NCBI lineage: Eukaryota > Metazoa > Platyhelminthes > Cestoda > Cyclophyllidea > Taeniidae > Echinococcus > Echinococcus oligarthrus. The sequence continues at coordinate 13,107 of CABFON010000120.1, forward strand.
GGGCTGAAAACCCCTCCAACACGCCAAAATTTGGATAATTGTGAGCTAGTGAATAACTGATGGTGAACATTTCCGTTTGCAGTCAACAACATACGTACGCAGGTATACACACGCACATACGCACATACAAAGCAGACCCAATATTCTGGTAGACTGACGGATTTCAAGGCCCAATAACACCTGCATATCAACAAGTCTTAACAGGTTTTTCCAGCAAGCTAAATGAAAATTTCATAAACGTCTTGGTCACTAGATCACAGGGTTGCATATTTAATCACGCGGTCTCTTCTGTGGTTCATGATTAATAGAAATTAAAGTGGCTTTTTTTTTGAATTTTCGTAAATTTGTTACGTGCACTTTGAGTAGGAAAACTATATAAATGGAAATGGACATTCCCAAAATAATCCAAAACCCATTCTGATGACAAAAGTTTTTTGTTTTAGAGGTTTCTTATTAAAAAAAAACGCTCTTGCTTAAGTCGTAGTACAGTGGACACCTTAACCGGCTTCACGAAAGGTAAGGGCTTATTCATCGCACGGCCTCCTGAGTCATCTCTGAAGGCGTACGGCCGCGGACTCGTGTAAAAAAGGAGCATTAACACACATAAGGTGCGTGAAACTTTATCCATGGATAGAAATTCACTGCATAATGCAGATTCCAAAACGTCGAGGATTAAACAGGTCATGGAGTTCGTCAGGTGAAAATGAAGGTTCCCCGTTGTTCTAAATAAGTCAATACGCAGTCCCTATTTCTAGGGGAAATTATCCAAAGGTGTAAGCTCAATAAGACTTATTTGTGTAAAAGAATAGTCAGAACCTAAGCGTCACCTGCTGGCGTGTTTAAGTCGTCGATTTACAACAGTGCCTTTCGTCACTCCTCCTTTTCAGTCCTAAAGATTCTTCCTGCGAATCGTAATTAACTCAATAACTTGGAATGACTTAAACCTTTTGATGGTATAAATGTTTTAATTTCTCAGGAGCAGAGCCCTTAGAGAGCCAATTTGTATCAATAAGGAACTACTTTGCTTGAGGGGCATCAAAGACAAAGATTATTCTCCAATTTTTACAAAGAATAATTGCTTTGTGTACAAACATTTGCTAAAAATCAACATGATTAATTGTGTTTTCCTGTTTTCTCGTTTCGTCTGAGGTCTCTGTATGTGCTTGGGCATTGATGATTTGCCTAAAGCAGACGTCTTCTTAATACTTCTCTAGTGCGTCTGTAAACTCAGCTATCTGTAGCACTTATCTTTCTTCTGCAAAGCTAAGCCTTAGTGACCAGTCAGGAAAAACGGTCTTCTTTTCAACTAGATTAACTCCAAAAGTTAGCTTAAAGTTGCAACATAACATACCGATATTGAGAAGTGGTTAATTATTTGCCTAGCGAAGAGCTGGTAGCAAAACTTGCGGAAAGAAGAAGAACTTATACAATGCGTGGTTGTTGAATATTCCGGGTAGTTACTAACAAGTGATTAAATTACACCAGTTTAGCGGCTGAGCAGATGTTATCGGTTCCCAAAGTGGAGACAAATGACAGTCTCCTCATAAAACGGATTGTGTGAACGCCTCCTGCTAAACAAAGTAAGATATCTCACTCTACCTAGTCTTCCTTCTCAAAAAGTCCAAAATGAGAAAAAAAGAAGAAGAAAGCAATTACAATTTTTTTCACTTTTGTAATTTGAGTCCAAAAATTTGCCATTTTTCTTCGACATTAAAGATCTTACACAGACAAAATTTCATTCTACTTATTTATAATAGTAGCATTGCTGTGCTTTTGGAAATAAGTTGCAGTAGCGTGGGGCTTTCGAAATTATTGTAAATGATCAAGCCATATTTCCAAAATATTATCTTATCATACCTTTCAAGGGCAGGACGTATTGTTGCTGCAAAGAAATAACTTAGGTTCGATTAGACCCATTCTACTATTAAGCAAAATTTTTTTAAAATCTTTTGACACACCAACGAGTATAGGTAATCTCATCTGTTCTATTGCATCCTTGCCGAACAGGCATTAGCCTGAACATTTTTGCGAATTTTAAGGTGGTGGCTGGTGCTTTGGATCCGAGGTGTGTCAAAAATTTGCCATTCAGTGGTGAGTCATGCGCTTGACATGCGCCCGTAGTCTCATTGGTTGGTTGGGTCGCGTAACTTGCGAATTTGCAAAATACGGGCTCCCTTTTCTTATGCCCACCTTCCACGCCTCTTGGGGCAGAATGGTCAATGTCACTGAAAATGTTTGTCCTTATGGTGGTTTGAGGGTCACATTTAACCGGATTAGTTAGGCTTAATCAGGTCTTTTATCAATTCGCTATTTTGTCCTTCTAGCCCAAATAAATTTCGCATTTTGAAACAAATATCAGATATGAGTGCCTCAACTTATTAGTAGCTTAAATCGTATCACCAGGCCTACCACAAGTGTACTAAATGTGGCATAATCACGCGACACACTAGTCTGGTACACAAATGTACTAAATTCTCTCCGGCAGTAGTTAGTGCGATCTAGAACCGGGTGATTTTTGTGATCTCAATTTGCGTGACCTTATGCGAATGCAGTTCGGGAAAAATCGATATGACGGGTGACTGACACTCACCACACCGAAATTTACATCATTTGGCAAGTCTTGCTCATATAAAATAAAGTTAAAATAAATTCTAAATTTGTTTAATTCAAAAAGAATTGAAAAACACTTGAAGTTCAAAACTAAATTGTTCTCGTAAAATAGCATATTTTCGGTAATAAATACCTAATTTCGTAATTTTTAGCTCTTATATGCTAATTGCAGCTTACAGGTGTTTGATTAATTGCGAAAGATTCAACTAAAAAATCCGTAATTTGTCTGAAAGCAAGTTGCATGCATCTCAGTGCCACGCCATAAACCGACGCGTCTGCTAGCAATCAGCACCATTATTCGCAAACTGATTGGTTGGACGATATCGATCAAATGTGG
>CABFON010000121.1:0-16026 GCA_900683695.1 Echinococcus oligarthrus
GGGTTATGCTGGTATCCCCCTAGCCCCTTTGTATGTCGGCAATACATAGTCCGCCCCAGTATTATGTCTTCTTTCGCCTTCTGAAAACTCTCGAACGCGCTAAGAAACTGTCCTTGGTAAAAACTAAGCTTTAGAGCGTAAAGAAGGTGTTTTTTATCCCTAAATAATAGCTTTGTAATATGAATGTGGCAAATGCTGTGTGCGTTAACTTTATGCAGCCGTTTTGCAGCATATTAATGAGGATCCGATATCACCTTGTGAAGTGCTGATGGTATTTATGGAAGTTTTTAAGCGTAGGTTGCAAACGCTGATAAAAGTAATTGTTGGCTCAATGACATTTGATCCATTTGGGTGTGTGGAATGACAAAAGGGTTGCTTTTGCCGCCACCCATTGAAACTCGATATTGTTCATCAAAACTCTCCTCGGTTCCAAGTCGAAAGGCGTTAATGAGATGATTTTGTGAATTAGTGTTGGGGCAAGGAATGCTTTTCCACTTCTATTTAGCATAAAAGCATATCAAACTATACAGTGCTAGACAAACGCATTTGGCAAAGGGTATAAAAATAGCTTTTGCTGGAGCAGATTGATCCCGTGAAATGCTCATCAACTAAACCAGTTTAGGAGAAGTAACGTCTTAACCGATAAGTTTTTGACTTAATAAACGTTGGGGTCAGAGACATTCTTTCCAAACTCTACATCATTCTCGACGAGACACCAGCATTCTTTAAACTGAATTTTTGTAAAGGGGTTCGGATCTAGAAGAAAAGAGAAGAACCTAGCCACAACGATCTTTGTTTCTATTTCGATAGTTTTATTCCCTACTTGTTAATTGTGCAAAAGTCTAGTGGTAACACATTAGCTCTTGAAAATTCAATCTTTACCATTTCAGGAGGTAACATCAGTAGAATACAAGTGATAAAGATAAGAGCATTCACTACCCACCCCTCCTCACATCTCAAAGTGAGAATCTTCTCACTGTAATACGCGGTGTACTGTATGAGATCTTGCATTGTCTTGTGGAAAAAATAAGAAGACTTTCTACGCGTTGACTTATTGACAGGTCCTTGCCGTTTCTATAAACCAAGGAGGAGATGAGGAGGAAGAAGTTCTGCTTATACGCCTTGGACCCCCTTAAGTTATTAATCCTTTCTGAGCAATTATATTAACAGTCTACTACTACTACTACCAACACTAACTCAAAAATGTGATTGATGAAGTGGATCCCTATCTTCTTCGTTCTCAATGTCGCAAACCCGAGCCGTACGTTCTTGCTTCCCTGCTGTTGTAATGCGTGTAACATGAGTGTAACCGAACACCCATACATTATTTCGCTCTAAAGTGACACTTCTGCAAAGACACCATTTTGGCGGTGAATTTAACGTCGTATTGGTGATTTGATATGCCTTTTAGAGATAGCTCAAACTGAAAGGTTGCTCTTTCGGAAATGGTGAAGGGGTTTTCTCCTGCAGTCTTTGAAGGGGGGACAATGAAAGGTATCAGATTGTCTAGAGTAACAATTGATACATGTGTGCTGCTGCTCTGACAACTTACTTACGGTAAATCAGTCTCACATTTTAAAGCAGGAAATTAATTCCTTCAGGAGGCATATACTGTATGTCCTGCTAGGTTTTCTAGCATTGCTAATAGCAAACAGTGCCTAGTTTGGGTAAATTGTTTTTAAAATAAATTCCAAGTATTGCCAAAATCACAAGAACAAAATTAGGACTGAGCTAGAATTTTTTCCGTCTATTTCAATTTTATTACGGTTTTTGTAATAAACGTTAAGAGTCCTTGTGATAAGGGAATGCAGTCCACTTCTGCTCTTTTATTCACCGAACCACCAGTCATGTTTCAGTATTTACTGCTTCCTTTGTAGATGGAAAAAGGATTTCCTTCTCAACAAAGGGAAGTGCTTAGTTTTAGACTTACTGTGAATACTGTAGGAGCTGCAAAGTTTTCCGTCTAACTGCCATATTTTCTTTGCAAAATTTTATACCACGTTATGATGTTTTAAAAGCCGTTTTTTTCTACTGTGTTCCTCTTGATCGGAAAGAGGCTATTAATATGAAGTCGATCTTTGGAGCATGAATTAAATATTACTGATTCACCTTCATCAATATGACATTTGATCCGCTAGACGCCAATGAAAATGAGTAGTAAATTTAATTTTAGCCTGTCGTCAAGTCAGATGCACAAACTGACTTCATGACACAAAACTACCTGCACTGCGGACTGAATTAATTGCACGGGGCACAAGGTGGACACCGCTTGCTTTTCCCCTTGGGAGATTTTGCCCTCAAGTAGTGCTCATTCAACTGCGGTCACAGCGTTTACGGGTACAGCCATACTAAATTCAGGCCACTTGAACCCTTAACTTGTAAGCTGAAGATGTTTTAAAAGACTGAAGACCTTTTAAGTCTTCAGTAGTTCTAGACCAGAGTGGACATTTTCCAAGAATGCTGAGCTTCTTAATCACTTTCCATGAGAAAAACCAATGTTTTAGCTGTTAAAAAGCAGCTTTTTACTAAAACTTGAAGAAAATATGTGAATCTAGGGGCACTAGCACATCACGTTCTTTGTTGACAATTGCAAGAATTCTTGCTTCGAGTCCGACACTACCATATGCGTATCATTCAAACGATGAAGGAGCTGCCAGTTTAAATGTAAAAATGAGAAGGCTCGTTTATTTTCCCCGTGTAAAGAGAAATGCGCCGAAACTGCTTAAAAATAAAAATTTCGGATTTTTGTTCAAAAAAATTTAATATGCAAACGGCGGCATTAATGTTTGTGTTTTTGTTTCCTCTATCCCCATTTGCGTACATGTTCCTGCATCTCGGGGCTTGAAAGACGAAAAAAAAGTTGCGTCCAGCTTTATTCCGTTTTGCCTCACTGCACCGGAAATCTGCAGGCATTTGAATGTCAATTAACAGAACATTCTCTCTGTGGCTAAAATAAACTGCGCATAGCTGCGCAGTCACCATAAGTGACAATCGTCTCTATTCCGACTGAAAGTGTGGGCTGGATCTTGCTCAGCGACAAAAATCGACTGCTGAGGGAACATTTCATGAAATCAAACGTCATGCTCCAAACACTATATTCCGTGATTTATAACCCTGATTTGATAATCATTGCAGAAGTGAAAAACCCGAACAATCATGAGTGAAATAGGTGGCGCTATTATCCAGACAAATCCCGTTGACATAGCAACATTTGCTCGATGAAATACTGATTAATAAAAGCAAAACCCGCTCAACGATTTGGGACATCATGGTCTGTTAATGACCAATGTCTGTAGGCAGTTAAACTGACGCGCAAAGTTTGCCGATTTTGGCAGCACCAATCTTTGATGCATCGTGGATGAGAGGCCACAATGGGACAAGTCAGGGAATTTTTACTGTGTCATGAAATATAGAAAAGTTTCGACAGATTGCTCGAGATAGTTTGGATTTGTAGGCTTCTGTAAAACTGCACATTAGAGAAGCTGTAAAAAGCCCCCCAAAAGCTGTCATTTGTTTAATTCCTACTTTGCAGCATATATTTTCATTGAAATCAATTTTGGTGAACACACTAATGAGTGCTTGAGAGGCATCTAAGGTTGGTTTCGGTAGATAGAGATCTACATGCCTACCGAAAGTAAAAGTATTAAGTTAATTCTTCTGGTGTTGCTATGAAAGCATAAATTAACAAAAAATAATTTGCAAGTTTATGGAAATTTCATAGTGAAAATCAAACCGTTACACAAAGCTAAAATAATTTGTTTGTTGAAATGGCTGTCATCACAACCCGTAATCCCTTCCAAGAAGACTCCAACAGACATTGAAGTACATTTGAAAAAACACTTCTTCTGTTGCATTAAATGGATTGAGCGTAGCCACCTCTGCTTTAATCAGATATTCATCCCAGAACCAACTGACCATTCCACTTGCCATGTTATAACGCAATTGTCGAACGGTATTATCAAAAAAGGTATTAATTACCACTTGAAGAAGTATTGCTTGGGGAGAAAAGAAAGGATAATGATGTAGTTGCGGAATGGAAATCGCGTCCCTTAGGTCAAAACAGCTTTGTTTATGAGGGTATGCTAAAAAGTGGAAGAAAATAAGGGACACCGCACCGATAGACTGATGCTTGTCTACCCAAACAAATAAAAAATCGCAGGTATTTTACAAGTATCTACAATTCATGAGGTAGCATTGCATCGGGCTCTTCCAATCTTTTCGACCACCTTGAAGGAAATCATTCATATCTGCCTTGTTAAAACAATCTATTTGGCAAATTTAGCACCCACAAAGTCTGTATTTTTGATACTCAGGGGCAAATTGAACAATGCTAAAAACCCATATTCGCGTGGAACTACCGTCAGGGTAGTCAGTCCATAGCGATAGTGATTTACATTATCCACAAAGTTTTGGGTTTTGCATTTATCTTGGCATTTCACACACTTCATAAACTACCCAGCTTTTAAAATGGAGTATTTTGCGGAGCCAAACCCACATTGATTTGTACCTCTTGATGGAATTACTTGATCAGCAGAATGATTTCCTCTAAGCACACTTTTCCAGTGTCAAGTGAAACTGAAATTGCTTCAGTTTTGCTAAATGACATAAGGAGCGGATAAGACTTGGAAACAAGATTAGTTTACAAGGGCAAAAAGAGCACCTGTGAAGGTATTTGGCCATAAAGTTATCCCCGAATGTGACTTCAGCTGACGCAGGGCAAGTGGGTAAAGAACTGGAAACGGTTTTCGAAGGTGAACAGCACTTGAAGCACACAAAAGTAAAAAGTAAGTAAACATTGCAATACTTTTGTTGGTCAAGTGAAGTGAAGCATGAAACAAGGCAGCATTTACGGGAAGAGGACAGTGAAAGATTTTATTTATTCATTCATTTTATTTATTCCCAGAATCGAAGGCTTTCCCAGCTAAATACATTTTAAGCAACTTTTTTACATCGAAAGGGTAACAATGGGTAGAAATGAAAAGCATGGTCTCTACAAGTCGCTTTACCAGCTTACAATTGTTTTACATGAGATTCTTAAGGTTACTCGGTCCTGGTATTGAAAATAATCTCATGAAAATCGCAAGATATCACATTTCAGCTGTTTTTGTAGTGAACCATCGCGGAATCCCTAATGATATTGCACCAGGAAAGATGGTGTATTCTTTTCTTCGCCCGCAGGAAAGCGAACGAGACGCGGCTGTTATCATTAATCCGCTTTCAAGGGAATAACTAAGGAAGCTAAATATGCGGATAAGAACATTGTTAGGACACAACTTCTATGGGAATGATATTCTTTTAGTTCCTAGGGTCTAGCAATGAAGCGAAGCTGGTTTATTCCGTCATTTTATACCTCAGGACTATACTACTTTACTAATGTGTAATTAGAAGAACTCGATCAAGTTCAGAACTAATTTTCCAAGAGCACCTTATAGTTTTCACGTGTTTTGAAATCGAATGGGTAAACCTTAAGGTAAACTCCCAGTCTTAGGTATGAAAAATCAACGAATCCATTTTAATAAAAATGTACTTTAACTCCTACCCATCCTTTGTCCTTGAGACGGTATTAGTTGAAACTATTCAATGACAATCAAATGAAACTCCACCTGATTTTATCATTTAAAGCGCTCAAAGGTCTAATTAAACAAAAAGGTGCTATCCCACATACAGGATAGAATGAGATGAACTGTCGAACATTGGGAATATTGGGTGATTAAAGGCTTCTTTGAAATGCAGTTAACTAGATCAAGTTAATTTTCCCCTCAACTTCTAGTAGTAATTTTGCGTTATTGTGGGACACTGGCTCAAAGCACTCCTATTATGCGATTTGACGGGATGAAGCATCTCAAGTCATCTCTGACATCCTGATAACAGTTGGCTTTGTCTGAATACTTTGAGTGAACTAGACACCGTCACAACATTGTTAAGAGAAGCATTGAGACTAAGTTATGTATATAAATAAAAATAGCCATTAGCCAAATACCTTCTTCTTCAAGATCGGTCTCATGTTTTGACCTCAAGAAACCATCATGTTTTGTAATCAGCCATGCGAAAGGATTTAGCTTAATGCTGTCAGTTTACATAATAAGAGATCTTCCATCTTGTTTATTGGTGATAACATCTGCAATGGATTTAGTTGCCATTCTCAAACTCAGCATTGAGGGTGGAATTTTGCGTCCTCAGACTGACCTCAGTCTGTGTATTCACTTGCCCACAGTAGTCATCCCCAAAATCGCTTTCGCTACACTAAAATTCGATTATGCTAGCATTATTCTCTCAGTGTAGAGCGCTTGCCAAAACTCGCCAGTGTTACATCTCTTATGCGGTTAGTCTGTAGCGATCTAGTCATCCACAACATGTATGTTTCTTTAAACAAAGAAATCAATGTGGAGCTGCGGGTCAGTTGTGATGAGGTGAAAACGCAGATCAACATAGAAGAGGGTGTAACATTTACCTACAGAGAGGGGATGCTGAGAAGTCATGGCATCACAGTAGTATAGACAGTGTAATTAATCACGGTTTTTTAAAATACGATCTTGCTAAGCGTGCATCTAAAGATTTCTCATGATCTCCCCAACTCTCCTACTTCAATGCAGGTAAAGGGTAACCCCAATGAGTTCAGTTTTGGCTCCTTTGTGAAACAAAAACGTCGAGTAAATCAACGTAGAAGCGCTCAATTGCTCAAGTAGCGACAACTGAAGAGTGTGAAAGTCCGCATGTAGAGAAAATCACTAAGTATATAAGACGAATGATCATATGATAAGAACGCGAGTTCCAAAAGTCAAATGAGCGAAGGAATCTGAAACTCTTATGATAAATGCTGCTACGAGCAGAAGGCCCAAGAAGTGGTACCTAGAACTCAGTTCCACCGTAAAAACTTTTTGTTTTGAAGATTCGGGCTATGATAATGTTTTCCATTTAGTATTCACCATAGTAAGCAAGTAATTTTATTCGCAAAATATGCATTGAAAATTTAAGAATTTTGACAGATAGCTTCAGGAATACTCCTAAATCCTATCTAGAACTGTGTAGTAAGTATGTTCAGTTCACGGAGAAATCCCCCATCAAATAAATGAAACTTCTTCATTTGCGATTTCTAGTTTACTTCAAACCGAAATTTTTGGTTCTTCCTTAATTAACACTTCCTCTCAACGTCTTTTACACTGAGGAGATATTATAGAATGGAGACGTAATGGAATAACAGGGAGCATTCCCACCAGCATTCATTATTCCCTTCTGGCAGGTATTTGCTCAATTAGAATGCATGACCTTTTCCATATCACTTACAGGTATCTTCAGTAGCAGCGTTTTCCTCTCAGCATTGTTATAGCTTGAACCCATTTCCATAGTACACATGAGCAGGGTAAGTGACAAAACCTTTTAATGGTTAGGGAAAAATAAGCAAGCTCACCTTTGATCGAGTTTCTGGTGAGAATCAACCGTATAAATGTGCCTGTAGACACTGGTGCCAGAGTAGTACGGGGTATCTTCGACTTAAAAAGCTTAAGAGTCTGATATATGGGCAGGAGTTTCAGTTCCCCGTTAACGAAGTATGTTGTCACCCATTCCATAATTTGCAAAATTATATTAACAATTCGGAGAAAATACATTAAAATTCATGTTCACTCCGGCATCAGTGCGGTTACTTTGAACTCTGTGAGGTGCATTCAATTATAGTCAGGTTCGGGGTCAAATCAGTAGATTGGAATCAGATGGGTTAAGTAGAAGTCGTGTGGTGCCAAATTTGTTTGTTTGATGGCATTAATTTTTGATAAACTCACGATATATTTTAAAGTGTTTTGGGTACATTGAGACTAGATCAAATCTTTTAGGATGAAATGTCCACTCATGCATTATTTAAAATAAAATACCGTCTAGAAGGACACATCTTTTGATGATGGTACAAGGTTTGGCCACTAAATCAACTCAAAAATGACCTAATTTAATTTTGTGTGATAAAAATAGACCATCCTATCTTCCTCGGATTATGGTTTCTACAGCACTGATTGGTTGCCCATTTTTACGCATGTCTGATCACGCTCTCTCGAGGAAGCGAATCACTGACAATGATTACTGGCTGGTACACAGCTTTGGGTACAATTGAGTACGCCCTGCTAACGAAGTTTTTACTTTTCTAAGCGAAGAAGTTGCTAATAGTCAAAATTGTTTACACCCGTTGTGTCAAGCAAAAAGCGAGTTGTAAAGTTTCGAGGAAAGATGCTTTGGTAATTGAAGGGTAAAGACGTCTCCGGTAATGCAGTCCTTTTAAGACTAACTCTAAGTGAACTTAGTCGTAAAAAGGTTGTGACCAATTCATCCTGAGATGTGCTAAAAGGTACACAACTAAATACATAGAAGGACAGGGAGGTTAACAGCATAGGTGAAAATTTTCAGAACCGAAAACCAATTGCTCGGAGACCGAGTTCCTAGGAGTTGCAAAGACGTATACCATTAAAGCAAACATAGATCCATTAGATAGTCACCGAATTATCCGTGGAGGATATAGACATGTTTCCTCTGCTGAATGGATTTTGTCCGAGGGAATTTAATTTGTGCAGTAGTGTTAAGGGCTTGACTGACGTCTACAGTGAGTTTACTTCTTATGGAAAGCGTCATTCGGAAGAACATATACTTAGGAGCAAAACAGACTAACAAAACTGATAATGCGAGGAAGGACCCCGAGGAGGTGCCTTTGTTTTTAGAGAAAAATTAATCTAGAGGCAACAATGTAAGGGTGGTGTACATTGCCGAAAAATGTTAAGAAAAACGGTGAAATGGTTCAGTTTTAGAGAAAGAATTTTGAAGTTTAGAAATGAGTTGATCAAACGAAGGATCCTAAAAGAAAGAATTGGAGCAATCACAGATGAAATGGAATCCTACAGCTTCCTTTATTTTAAAAGGGAATCTGAAAACGAAATTAGCGGCATGACAGGTTTATTTAAACCCATTTAAAAATACCCGTAAATCCATTGACAAAGCAAACCTTTCCTGTAGAGCTTCTCGGGCGATTGATAGTTTCACCATAACCTAATAATTTAGGGCATTACTCCTTGTGAAAAAGGCTTTTCTTTCTCCACTAGTAGTACAAATTAACCGGTTGTTCCACTACTCTAAGTTGGTACTAACTGGAGGGAAGGGAATTTTCCAGGTGATGGTGGGCGGAGATTTATCACAGTTGTAACAATATCGTTCTAGAAATTCCCATCAACCAAATTAACCTTATCTAGAACGAGGGTACTAAAGCTCTTTAGAGAATGAGATAACCAGATCAAGCATTTAAGTTGAAGACTTTTGGTTTAGGTCTCATTTTAAAAATTGGGGTAGTTCAAGGAATAAATAGGCTCTTTTTGGGCCTATAAGGTCACTGGACTTAAGTGGCAAACACCATTGTGGTGATTTTAAATTTTTTTTGCCTACACGGGCGCTTCGGCCTCCACAGGCTGCGCTTCTAGCTATAAGGCCGCAAATAAGAATATTAAAATAATATTTAAATAACATGTAAACTTTCCGTCGATAACATGATTCCTGCAGAGCCAGGGACTGAGGTAGTTGTAGTAGGTAAGCGTCATTTTTTACTCTTTGGTTAGGAGTCGTCACAGATTCTCAAATCCGCAGCATACACCCCTATACCATTACGTTGAAGTTTCGTATCCAGCAATAGACATCAGGGTGTTTGTCTTTTAGATGGGTTTGCCTTTCTCTGGCACCAATGCGGCGCTTCGAGCCTTTCTTTAAAGACAGAATATGGGTTGCTGATGTACAGAATAGCTCAGAGAAAATGCTACTCAGTGGAAGCGCAAAAGTCGAGCCTTAAATGCCTGCGAAACCAAAACGAGGAATTAAACAAATGGTCAAAGTATTACGACATTCATCCTCCCGGCTTTTCTCAGCCCGCTACTTGTTTCCCAATGAATCTAACATGCAAATGTTTTAACAGCTTCACGTTGGTTAAGGGCTCATTTGTGCAGAAAACTTTTGACTGATTTTTGATAAAATCTTGGCCACATCTGCCTAAGTCCTAAATCATTGAATGGACAGTTTTTACACAGAGTTCACCATCTTTCACAATTTGTTGACATCTAAAAATTGGCATTTAACTTCATACTCTAAGTAGTTCAATCATTATAATATAACAGTTGCGACCAAAGGCGTTTGTGCTTAAAAAATCTGCTAGTGTTCAGGCGTCTTATAATTCCTTAAAGTTTGCTTCAAAATAGGTATTTGTTATTTATCTGAGGTTAAGTGGTATTTTTTGTTTTCATGAAAGATTACATATTACTTAAATATTATTTTAATATCCTTATTTGCGGCCTTATAGCTAGAAGCGCAGCCTGTGGAGGCCGAAGCGCCCGTGTAGGCAAAAAAAATTTAAAATCACCACAATGGTGTTTGCCACTTAAGTCCAGTGACCTTATAGGCCCAAAAAGAGCCTATTTATTCCTTGAACTACCCCAATTTTTAAAATGAGACCTAAACCAAAAGTCTTCAACTTAAATACTTGATCTGGTTATCTCATTCTCTAAAGAGCTTTAGTACCCTCGTTCTAGATAAGGTTAATTTGGTTGATGGGAATTTCTAGAACGATATTGTTACAACTGTGATAAATCTCCGCCCACCATCACCTGGAAAATTCCCTTTCCTCCAGTTAGTACCAACTTGGAGTAGTGGAACGACCGGTTGGCTTATACTGATAGTGAAGAGGGAAAGGCCTTAGTCAATTCCAGACAACTGCCTCACGGTTTCCATTCCTGAAATAATTAAATTGCAATGTATAAACTTTCTCCAAAGAGACATGCACGACATCAACTTTTACAAAGACTGCCTGTAGAAAGAAAAATCTTGCCTTCATCACTGTCTCCATTTCAAGTCTATTTTACAACATGCTCCCTATTTCGCATGTCATGAGGGTACGGATGGTGAGACTGAGGTGAGGCAATGTATTTTCCCCCCCACCTCTTCAAGCAAAGCACATCTAATAGGTCACTTTTAAAGTACACGGTATTGAGTAGTCCCATTTGCACAATAATATTGCCTGTGTCGAACTGATTTAACGGCCCTAGTTGTAGCGTAAAAAAGAGCAAGAAGCAGAAGCAGAAGGAGAAGTTCATGTTTTACATCCACTAGTTGTGTTATGCCTCAGATGATGGGTGTCGGTCCCAGATATGATTTACTCTTCCCCAAATCTACTTTTCCGTCTGAACAATTACGTCTTCAATTCATCAAACACACATACAAGCATCTATAGTTTGTGTGAATAAAGTGTGTATTAGAAGTGGGCTTGGAATGGTTTGTGGGACATCATTTTGAGGGTAACAAATAATATGCTTACCCACTTAGCGAATGCTAGGTTATGAAAGACATACCATTACAAATCAACTAAACAAACGCCAATTTTAAATGCCTCACAGGTTTTCATAGCAAACGTGAAAGTATCGAAGAACAAAGCAGCAACAGTCTGCGAAGCCCACTGTCATTTGTTAGTGCATACCAATTGCGTATAACCACATTGTGCAGCAACACTCTGGCTGTGTACGACACCCAGTTGGCGTAAATGTGAAACAGGTGTTTCATCACTCACCTCAAGTATTACTGACAAGTGCATTTGGCAGGGTAATCTTTAATGTATTTCCCTAGTCTGGTCTCTGTTTGAAGGATTTTTCACCAGAACCACATTCTTGGTAAACAACTGCTGAGAGGTGGGCCAGCTGTCACGGACCACCCACTTTCCTATTAATGCACAACACATATTTCAAAAAATCTATACTAAATATTCAGCCGAAAATTGCTAATACAAGGCTGAATTTTAAAGTTACCCACTCAACGTGCTTTTGTTTAAGGGGGTGGAGGAAGATATTACCTCACCTCATTCTCGCCATCCGTACACTCCTGACATGTGAAATAGGCAGCATGTTGTAAAATAGAAGTGAAATGGAGACGGTGATGAAGGCAAAGTTTTTCCTTCTACAGGCAAGTCTTTGTAAAAGTTGACGTCGTGCATGTCTCGTTGGAAGTCTATGCATTGTAATGTAATTAGCTTAGCAAGTAGAATACGTGATGAAGCTTTCTGCGATTGTGTGGTTTTAAATAATAAAAATCACACTAGTGCATTTGCTGGCTGTATAGTTCTGTGGAATAAAGTTCGGTAAGTTTCCATCCTAGTGTCTTTATTCTTATCTGAGGATGTTATAATATAAAACGGAAGCAAATAATAATAATAATAAAATTAGTTTGTAGAGGAACAACAAACTTCAGGGATGGACGAAGAGCTACAATTCCAAAAGCGTATGGTAACAGTAGACTGCTTTGTTTTAGAGCATTGTCCATTTTAAGGTATCACCTCCTATGCTTGAAGTGGTCGTCATACCGATTCTGGAAGTAAACTAACCTCTGACATGGAAATGGTCCTTGAAAGTAAACCATGTGTTGAATCTGACCTCGTTCAATAGTGGTCATGCATACTGCTGATTTACTTGGGACTCTTTATTGTCGCCTTCTTTGCAACTTGAGCTCCAATTGAAGTGATTCGTTGGATGATATTTTGCATGAGTAAAAAGTGATCAAATGGAGGTATATTCAATGTACAATATGGAGGAGCACTAGCCTAAAAAGCTTAGAGAATGAGGGCGCCGTATATGTAGATCCTGATTTACTTCAAGCTGACCAAAGCTAAAGTACAAACACCTCTATTAGAGATATTTCTAAGTCAATTACTTTTTGCCTTACTTCATCATTTGCGATCACATAGTACAGCACAAGGTGGCGTCCATAGCCCTTCTCCTTTGAGTCCCTGTATAGATACCCATCCACAGCTGACATATTCCTTCCATGCCATTTGAGTACGGCTTCTAGCTAATTAAATAGTTCTCTGTATCAGTTACAGCAATCTAGAACCTCTAGTTATCTCGAAAGACGTAGTGAAACAGACATGACAGAAAGGTTTGGCCCTAGGCATCTTGATGGCAATCAAACCGCAGGCGACTGAGCATCTACAGTTGGCCAAACACGCCATTATTTGCCACTTCTTACACCATTTGCATTGCATCATGATTATAATTGCATTTAAGGAAGAAGTGGTACTGAAATATAACGGAGAAAGTAATTAATGAGCAACAATAATATCCTTGCAAATAAGTCACCTCAGGAAAATGTTGTTTCCCCGCATGATAATAGAATTATGAAAAATTAGTAAAATAATAGAACATGTCAGTGACTGTAGATGCAAAAATGCAGTGGAGCACCCAAAATTTCCCTACCTTCCGTTCTTCATGGGACCTCGATCAGTGCTAAATAGGTCAGACAAAAGATGTACTAAGACTTGTGCATTTTAAATCATGCCTTCTTTTCTTTTCCAGAAGGAGATAAATCGTGGGCCTTCATCAGACCGCCTAATATTTTTTTCTGCCTTAAAAAAGTACTGCTTCAAATGCTAAATCTTATTGCTTTGATGGATAAAGAACACTTGTTCACGACCAATGTGGATATTTAAACAAGAAAATATAGTAAAAATTTTCCGTAAAAAAGGGAATATTTATAATTACGATTTATGTTATCGCCTTGCTAAATAGATGCTTTTGTTTATTTGTCTAGCGAGCGCTTAGCCCCATCGTGATTAAAATATACCAACTGAATTATCTATTCAACCCTTCATTTTGGTTTTGCGGGCACCTAAGGCTCCGTCTTTGTACCTCCTCTGTGAGGAATAGCCTCAGAGTTACCTGGTGTCTCAGCCCTTCTGTACTTCAGCACTACATATTCTGCCTTAATATAATGTCATCTTTAGACTTCATGGAGTATTTAAAGCATCGCATTGGTGGCGGCAGAACGTGAATCCGAACGTAAAGGCTAACTACCCTGATTTCTAGTTCTGAATTTTAACATTAAAGTGACGGAAAAAGAGCATATGGTGTGAATGGAAGAATCGGTGACAACCCCTAACGAAAGGGTTAAAAATGATTCTCACCTTCAACAGCTACCCGAGTCCTGTGTTCTGCAGGAACACCTTCAACAACTGGAGTGACGCTAGCCTTGACTGTTAATCGCGCAAGAAAGTTAGTTGTGGAGCTGCTAGTGGTACCTGCATGAAGATGTTAATTAAGTGAAAGAGCCATGCCCCCTTAACCTCTCAACTAGGCGAGTCGAACTTTGATAAATATGGCTGGGCAATACTGAAGTGAGAACGATGTGGTAAGGAGGAATGGGCGCTAAATCTTGTGCCACAAAATTAATTCAAACACTGTCTTTAATAAAGTCACTTTCTTAGGTCAGCGTTCGTAGGACTATCGATGGGCTCACGAGGCAGTCAGAAAATTTCTCTTTTTTGTATGTGATTTCCTAACAAACCAAAACTTCAAAATTGCCAGGATGTATAGGTGACGTTGTGATCAGTTTCTTGACTGGCACGGTCAGTTTGTGGGTGTTACATCACCAACAACTTTGTGATGACCAAAGGGGGAGGTTGACAAAAGGGACGAGGCTTAGATGGAGAGGGGGCTATGCAAAGCTTTATTTATTTACCCAGCTCCTTGTGTTGTTTTCAAGGCAGCTTAAAGCTCCGCTTCCGTTCTTTTCCTGGGCAGCATGGCCTCCAGGTCGCGCCAGTATCCCATCAGTCCTTCTGTATGCCGGTAATACCCATTCTTTCCTCTTCTTTTGATTTTAAGGGAGACTCGGGGGGCTATACTAATGGTCACAGAATGCCTATCAGTTAAAATCTCCTTCCTCACGGTCATTTGTTTTCAAACATAATTTATGGGATTAAACTACTTTCATTTTACCTATCTTTTAATAAGCTCAAAAGGTGTACCAACTTGATTTCCTTTCCAAGCACGAAAGATTCAGAAAGTCGTGCTCCCAAAAACCCACACTGGCCCTAGAAGATGTTGTAATTCAGGCTGGTAAATTACTCGTTCCTGGAGCCTGTTATTAACCACTTTGTCAAATTGAAGTCGTCTCCTTAAGACAGATCCTTGATCAGTCATGACTAACCACAAAGTCAAAGATCTTGCTGCATACGTGAGTATACTGTGAGGAGAGTAAGATGAACTTACATGAACAGGCCTAAAGTTCCCAATGGCCATAGCTTCCAAAACTAATGAGATGCCTACCTTACAGGAACTTATAAATGCACATTCAAATCATTCCCAATGATTAGAAAGTTGAACAGTTTATCTTGGCCCTTATCAATTATAAAACATGTTCTTTGCATTAATTTGTACTGGTGCTTATTTTGTGTGACCACGAAGGTTTTGGAGATCTTAGTCTAAGTATTGAGGAAATGAGACTTCAGGAAAGCGACTTCTCTAATACCAGCGATGTATGCACACCCAGTGTGAGTTATTCCCTTGCGCTTTTGTTGGCTAGAGCGGCCAGTTCTCTAAGGAGCACCATTCTCACGTATTTATGACATTATGAATAGTTTTAACGAGTGTACAAATGCAAGAATATGCTAGGAAAATATAGTTCGGAAAGAAGTTTCCAGTATGTTAAAACGGGAACGAGGATGTCTGCAACACACACACACCATTTTGGGCTACTCGGCTAAATTTATGGATAATATACATCACCCTGTCTAATCTTATGGATAATATGCATCATCCTGTCTAATCTTATAATTGTCTCCAAAACTAGTGATCTTCCAGTGATACTAGATATAAAATAAAGACTGGATACATTTTATACCTTTGTTACACCCAGGCTAGGATCCCCCCTCAATAATTTAAAAGAAATTCACCTTTTAATTACGAGTCTGATTTATTAAAATAACCAGTCGGAAGTTGTTCAGTAGACAGATGTTATAACCGATAGAGTCAAATGATTGAATGTAAAAGAGAAGAAAAAGAAAGTGAGATAGATACGCTAAGTGCTTCCAAACAACTCAGTGAATTGAAAGCGGGAATGGCGGTCAAAGACGTGTGAAGGCTGTAGTGGACAATAAGTTTGTGCGAGTTTCCCACTTTACCTCGACTCAAATCAGTTGTCCTAGTATCCCTCTCTGGCCCGATGGCACGGCACGAAATTATTGCAACGGAG
>CABFON010000122.1:0-15872 GCA_900683695.1 Echinococcus oligarthrus
GTGACATGCTCCTTCGTTGGCTTAGCAGACTTCGTAATAAACTGCGATAGCCATTTCTCGTGACGTCAGCCAGCAAGTAATCTAAAGACGGTGCGTTGTCATTTGGTGTGTGAGGCAAGTGAAGGGCAAACCAGTCGTCTATTCAGGCCCGCTGTCATTTGCTGATGCTTGGCGCATAAAACAAATTTGCTCACCCGCCACGACCTTCCTCTCCAAGGCGATGTAGGTGTAAAGAAGTTATTTTACCATTCACATCAAACAGAACTGAAGGTTGTTCTCGACACCCTCTCATAGCAGCATCCCAACGGCGACACGCGATTTTTCATCATTAAGAGGACTGGGGGCCTGTCTAAGTCTGATGAGTCCATCTTTCAAGTGATCCATCCATCACCAGAATCACATTGTGTAAACGAATTCGGGGTGATTAGTTACTTGGTTCTGCCACTGCGCCTTCCACAACTATCGTACAGTGAGTTTTACGAGAAGCTTGTGAAGATTTGAAGCCGCTCCAAACCTGTCGTGTAAGGCGGACAAACTACAATCGTACTAGATTTGAATGATAACTTGTGGTCTCAGAATCACAGGAGAATAGCATTGAATGCAACAGAGCCTTTGAACAGAGTGTAGCATTTCTCCTCCTTACAATGAGTGCAATAATTTTTTTAAGTGGTAAACGCTTGTTCTGGGATGGATAAGAAGTGGAAAATAGCCAAATAGGATAGATTAGGCATGTTAACTCCATTACTTTACAACGCATACATATACTTCTACGGGTGAACTAAGGTATCAAGGAGATGGTTGTTGGCGAAGTTGCGTAATTTAAGCTTAAATCTAAGCTATCGATTAAAGTATGTCCAAAATATCGTCTCATATTTGCAAAAATTGTTTATGTTGTAATTGATCACAACAGCACTTCAAAAAGTCAAATGCTTGTACACTATTTAGCCTCACCAATGCAGCCGATTCACGCAGAACTATTAGTCGATTTTACAATCAAAACCTATTCTAGGATATAGAATAGATTCTATCTTTTATTCGAAACTGAAGGTTGTGGCAAATGGTTGTGATTCCAGTAAAAGCAACGCTGAACCTAGCAAAATGAAATGGATAGAAGGGGTGACCATGAAGGTGTTCATCACCTACTTCGATAAAGTAGACAACAGCGCAAATATTTTTTGTCCTCAAAAAAATCATGATTAGGACTTACTTCGAAAAAACAACCCACCGGTGGATCCCATTGTTTTCCCATTTCAAATGAGTCAGCAAACTGTAATGAAACATCATCAATTACAGATGATTAGTCAATCGACTTAATGTCAAAAATAATTGCCCAAAATCTTGATAAGGCTCATTGTCATTTGAGTTGATGAAAGATTCTAAACCTATTAAATAGCACAATGGACCCTTCATAGGAGTGCAAAACAAACTCTGCATACATGAGTGGTACGGATACTTCAACGAGTTGTATACAGAAAGTGCGCAAGCAATTTGAGGGGCGCAAACTGTTTTGACAGACATTAACTTTACATCAGACAAGCAAAATTTTATAACAACAAATTTTTAAATTGTGACAGAAGCATCCCTGCTATGCTTCGTACGGGTGCCACCTTACTAACAACGATTCATTTAAAAAGAAATTTTTTTTAATTTGCAATTTTTGCATTTGTGAGTAGAAGGGCAACTATAACTTAAAGGCCATTTAAAATTATCGAATTCAACTTTAACCTTTTTGAGGAATGGCGAAACGATACTTTATTTTGTTTATACTACCTCTTTGATAAATAACGCAATCTTTATTAAATTTTATTCCCTCATAAATGCCATAATCACTTTGGAATGTGATGTTAGGGAAAAGCTGTCATTTGCGATGACAGTAAAAATGTTAAATAAAATAAAGGCTGTGATTACATTTTTCCATGCTAATCAGTGCCCCATGAGGGAAAATTCTCCAAGGAAAGCAATTCGCTTTCCATGTCATAACAGGAAGTATGGATAAACGCTTTGACAAATCACTTTAGCTTAATACCTGTAGTTGGTCATTTAGTTTGAATAAAACTGCGAATCATTTAAACTCTCGTTTGCAAAAGCTTCAATCCCACGCTTATAATTTATACCTCCGCCAGAAACTATGTCCCTGCATCAGCATAAGTTTAAAACTGGTAATAATTGTTGAAAACATAAAACACAGTTTTACTGCCAAGTATCTGCCAACTAATGTGTCCATTTTTTCTTCATCACATAAACCACCAGACACGATCTTTTTAATGGTAGATTGTAATTTTCTTTCGATATTAAAGAGCTAGAATGTTATGCAAAAGCAAGCAATTACTAGGCAGGCGCCTGGTGAGCTCTTTCATATTTTTATAGCAACCACCTCTTCCTCTGTTTTTAGCGTTCAGTCACCTTCCGCGGCAATTAAATAAGACGGTGGAATGGACTACATCCCTCCTTGGAAAATGCACATATTTTGTCATGGCTTGGCTTTACAACCCCATGTTTGGCGTGTTTTAGCGTCACTGAAAAAACGCTTCACGTATGATAGCAGGGAATTTTGGATTTTACGGACTGTATCGGCGAAAGCGAGCAGAGTTTTATCAACATCTAATCATAATTGCCAAAAAATATCAGTTCCACAGACAAGTTAGTGCTAACTAATGAATAGATCTCAATATATGCAAAGTCTGTTTGGAAAATTAACTTAAGTTTATGCACTATGGTTCAAAATATTTGGAAAACTATTGCTTTAGGGTATAGTAAGCATAGTTTTTGACTGAAAGCTTTTTAATATAAGCAAACGAAACCACATTGTTGTAAAAAACGCAGGCGGAAACAACTTTTAGGGTTATTTTAAGATTTGTATGTTCTTTTTTCAATTTTGCCAGTTCATGAACACTAAAACAACCAAACAATTTTGAGTAAAAATCGGAAAATTCTTTTATGCTATCAGCTATACATCTATACAGATGAATGTGAAAATGACAGTAAAACATCACCAACAGCTGCAAGATTTTCAAAACTGCACGTAAAAAGCAGAGCACAGATGAAATGCTTGATGTAGAAATCCCGGAAAAAAAATTTACTTTAACCTTGCTTTTCTTCAAGTGAGCAGTGGAATTTTCTTGAAGATTCCACTTTTGATTTATGCATGGATTACCGAAGCTTGCACGACAGCCCCTAAGATGATGGCCATAGTAGTCTACGAGATTGAGTTCTCTAAGTTTGGCTCGAGTCCACTTCTGATGCTTGCATCATGCAAAAGAAGGAAAAGAAAAACTGCTGGTAAAAGTCATCTTAGATGTAATGGCAATTCTGACCTATTAAAAAACTTCATGGTCGAATCCTCACTTTATTAAAAATTAACCAAATGTGCCCTAATTTTGTGAACGCTTTCGAAGTGTGCGCAGCTAACAACAATGAAAGGGATTGCCGTAGATTACGGTCCTGAAATTTAATTATTTTTAAGTATCATTAAAGGCAGTTATCACTTAACTTGAGATATTAGTTTCCTCTCACAAGAGTGAGCACTTATACTATTTAATAGGGGTATTATTTACAGAGAGCGTTTTGACAAAACTGACTCTTTCGTTAAAAATAACCAGATGTTAGAAATTAACAGCTCTTCAACAATCATAAGAGAAGTTGTGATATGAATAACCGATTAAGAGAAGCAGAAAATGAATATAGTATAGCATAGTGCAGTGTAGATTTTAAATGAAGACGGTTTTTCTTTTTAAATTAGTAAAACAGAGACATTTGCTGGAGTTTTTTTAAAGACTACGGTAATTTACAATTGGACAGTCAAAAGCGTGATTATTTGAAGATGAGCGATGCTGTACAAACAATTTTTCTTCATAAAACAAGTCATATAACGCGTATATAGCACAAAATTGTGCACATGCGTTTAGGTCTTATCATCTGCCAAAGCGGTTCCTGATTCGTTTCGGCATATCCTTGGTTCCATTGGTCTTATGACAGCAAGCTCGATTGGGCTACAGCGCAGTTATTTACTTTGTTTAAACCCTACATAAGAACTATACATATATTTGACAACTCCCCTAAGGAAAACGTGGAAGCAAGTTTTATCAAGAGTGCAGGAATTACAAATCTTCCGCTTTTAATTCGTGATTTTGTGCCACGTTGCTAGCAAATAAATTTCTGCTAGGAATGAGTAAACATTAATCCCTCCCATCTTAGTATTCGGTGATAAACAAAAAAGATTTGAAGAAGAGGAATTTTTAATATCCTAAAAGCAACTTATGGCATGACAAATCAATGGTTAAGATCGACTAATCCGGTGGAAGTGGCAAGAAGTGAAGGGGTAGTGGTTTTCAAATGGATTCTGAAAACAGGATTTTAATCTCTATTTCAGCCAATTCCGTCAGTTACTGAGTGGCGTTAAGGCTTAAAATTCCATACCTAACAGGAATGCAGCCGTAACTAGTCAGCAATAGCCTGGTAAACACATACACGATCCCTGTGACTGAAAATAATGGCAGCACCGCAGGGGCATTTAATGATGGCCATCACGAAACTTGTGAAGAGGGTATCACATGGCCAACCAAAGCTTAATCATTTGCCAGTTGTACAAAGTGTAAAATCGACTATACCTTGCGTGCCTAAGAAACCAGATTAAGAAGTAACGTATTATGGAATGGCTGACGCGAGCACAACGCACTCTGTAAGGGCCTATTGTTACAATTTTAGGATCATATTCCGTGGTTTAATTACTTTTAAAATAAAACTACACCTAGATGCAAGTTAAAAATAAATCAAGGTGTAATACTCGGTGAAAGAAAATTCAGCAGTCAAACGAGTCCACCCGCTCTGATCTATGCCCTGACTTCCATTATTTAAAGGCGTTGCATGGAAAGGAAGTGAACCGAAGACACAAAATTCTAACGATATTGTTTTTAAAGTGCATTCTAGCGAAAAAAGGAGCCACACCTGGGTTGTTAATGGCGTTTAAAAAGTAGCAAACGAGAGGCACTGATGCATTATCCATGATTTCGTAACCGTAATACATGTAAGTTTTTGAGGGAATGTTCAATCCCTTTAAAGAACCTTTGACTAACTGTGTAAAAATACGATAAATCGTCAAAAGTTGTGTACCTCGCTTAACCTTAGTCTTTTGTTTCGTCTCATAAATGAAAAAAAAGTACTTTCCTTTTAAGGATCTCCCTTTGCATCTTAAACACAAAAACTTTAGTAACGTAACTCAGGTTTAATCATAACCGAAAATTCCATCTGCAGAAGAGGCTTTAAAAACAGCATTTCAACCAAAAAGGGTTTTGCCTTGCCGTCTTATTTCGGGTCTTAGCAGCAAATTGACTTCATTTACTCTCCACTTACTGCAATGATGGAATCAAATTGTTGGCAAGAAGGCACTGCATTAAGTAGCAGGAACTCACTAAGCACAGGCTGAAATTTCTACTTTAATGGCGCTGCTAATATTTAGTTTGAATTTTATCGTGATTCACATAGCCCAGTAGCATATATTTTCACACAAGTGGCAATTTTTTTCACTTTAAAGAAATCAAATAACAAATTCCATTTTAACCTCATAAAAGATACCTAACACGAATAGTGTCATGTTACCCACGAATAACCACCAAATAATAATTCTACTCATTTTGGAAACATTAGCGTACGAAATAAAAAACTTTTTAATAACTATTTAAAATAGACACATGTTCTGGCGAGTTGTTTTACTAATTTCAGAAAAACACTTCAAACCCTGTGTTGGCAAATGTTTGTTTTAACGAAAGTGATTTTCAAACCACTGACTTGCCTCAATGGGGGATAAATTTAAAGTTCAGAAATTTAATCGATGTGCAAAAAGTAGGTGCCTATTTAGCTGATACGTGGGGTAAGACTAGTTTTGGGAAAAGGGGTAGTTTGCTTGCACAAATGCGTTATGATTAATGTTATGCTAAAACGATACGCAAACTTTCCTTATTTTACGAAGATTTTCACTATTGGGAGCATTAAATTTTCTGACAGTGTCATGGTTTCTCTTGCACCCAGTCACTTAAAACATTGTATTGTTATGGAATCTCGGAATATTCTGTGGTAGGAGGGAACCTTGAGATAGCGGTTTCCAGGGCTGCTGAGGTAAGGATGAATGAGAAATAGGGTCTTGTTTCCCAAAGCATACAAACCTGTATGATTATGACATGGTCTAATGTCTCTCAAGGGGACTATGGATTTAAAAGGACACGTCAGCCATGAAATTGGCCATGCTATCAGTGCCCTCCGGAAGTGTATGTCACCAATTTTCGAAATAGGTTCTGTTTGAAGTAGCAATGATTATACCTTCACTCGCTTCCGGTCATCTCGAATTCTCTTGTGGTCATGGGTCCGTTCAATCCTAATGTGTGAACTCGTTAATTTTGTATCTAGTTAAGCGCAAGCTTGCAGCGATGGTGCTTAGACAGCTGCACGATGCAGCACATTTTGACTTGTTTGACAATAAAAGGCAATGACTCGGCAAACAGTTGTGAGTATTAAAGTTTAAAATAATTGATTTACTTCGCTGGCATTCCACAGAATTCGTTGTGTTAATAAATTAATGCAAGTTCTTACTTTTTAAATGCGAAATGAAATTCTACAATTTTTATAGCTGACTTCAGTCATCTTAAGAGCGGTATATTTTGCTACAGAAAGTGCAAGTGGTAAACCATATTTCACGCAGCAGTACTGATTACAGCTACGTAAGCGATGTGGAGAAATATGTTAAGAGAAAACCCAGGAAAAGTCCGACTACGTGCAAGTCAATCATTAATCAAGTGGCGAACTCGAGGCTCACCTTTTTACAGTTTCTTCGGGTCAGCCTTGTTTTGGGGCTCATACACCTTCAAAGAACAGATATTTCTGGGACTCGGCGGAATAAAACAAGATCAAAACATCAGGTTATTTTTGAAATGATTTTGTTGCTCTCACGCACACTTGTATTTTCCAAAACATGGAATAAGACAGACTATGATTTTATTACTTCAGGGAGATTAAAGGCAATGGACTTACAATGCAAGTCAAAGGAGCTATCAATAACTGGTTAAGATTGGAATTGGCTTACCTCTACAGAAATTCACTTTTGGCATATCATTAGCTAAGGGAGCCCAGTCTAAGATTATAAGTTGCTCTTAATAGGTAATGTTAAGATCAACTAAAATTGCTGATATTATTTTTAGCCATTCCTCAGGTATCTACCTTTTGCCGATTTTAACCCACACGAAAGTCGATTCGGCATGCATACAACGATTTGGTTTAAGGATTGCATAACAATTAATTTTCGGGTAATTTACTGATGCTTTCACTAGCACACTACACTAAAAAGATGATGTCAGGCAAAACGTCTAAATTATGATGTTTACATTCACAAAGCAAAGAATTTCATAAATAAACGTATTTTGATTAAAATCCAAATTTAATAGAAGCAGTGGATTCAAACCATCAAATATGTTGCGAATCTGTCCTAAAATATTTCCAATTTACTTTAAGTACGATCGTGTATTGTTTAAATCTGTGTTTGTAAGGATTATAACAAGGCATTATGAATCACTATCTTTTCAATGTGGCAGTGGGGGTGACTGATGATAGAGCTTTATTTGCGGTATTGTTGGGCAATTTTGTTAGCATTAGAAGTCTACATTTCCAAACTTGGCACCAACTAGAATCTTAACATCTATCCAAACAATACAGGGATCTATGCAATAGCAACCGGTAGCATTTAGCCTCCGACACACTCCAGTAAAAAGAAAGCGCTTGTGTTCTGCAATCTTGACCAATTTTAAAGCACTAATTCGTTTCCACGTTTTTTAAAACAGGCGACCATAAAAGTAGATCTTTAGAGATACGAAAATTGTTTTTGTTTCCTTATGATATTTAACCGCCAAAGCAGTGTGCTAGTATCAGCAGCAAGAATTGCTAATGGAAGTGAAAAATATGGAATAATTTGGAAGTGTTATGTACAAAATTAGAAAGCGTTGTATGTTATTTGCATTATTTGATGCCATAAAGCCCCTGATGTTGTCAGTTTTATGTAAGTAGGGGACGGATGCTTTGGCTGCCAATACTATTATGTGATCATATATGAATGTCATTTAAGCAAAAGACGGTGCTACGGCAGTGATATTATGGATAATAGATCACCAGATTACATTCGGCATATAATTATAAATACCTATAAACTAGCTTGTGAAGATTGCTCAGTCTAGATCAACGCTCTTTGCTTAACAGGGAATAGACAATTAGCCATTAGACTCGGTCTGAATTGGGACGGCAGAAAATAAACCGACGCTGTTTTGGTTGTTTAAAATTCATCAGCATGCAAAAGTCCGCACATTCACAGGGCTTAAAAAACCGAAGATTATCTGAAAGGCAATTAATTGGTGTAAATATTCATCTTTAAGCAAAGGAAGTGCACTTGATCACAATGCCGTGGTGTAATTCTTATTTATATTAGCGGTTTATTTACTTAGTGATAAATTGGTGGTGTAGGTGAAGCATGCAAAGATTGATATGAAATATTAGGGCGATTATTTACTTCAAGTAAACACAGATGTTGTGATTGAGAATGAGGCGTGAAAACTGACTTTACGACGGAAGATGTAAATAAAATTCTTTATAACACAACAGTCGGATGGTTGAATTGACTGGTGTGATTGTCTATCCATTCACTCTCACCTGTGCAATGATCCGTAAATCCAAGCTATTTTTGCTACAGCAATGTAGGTTATTCTATTTTAACCTTTGGTAATTTTGCCTTGCAATTTTAGCATTGAAAATTAGAGTTAGTCGGGTTGGATAAGTAGTTAATAACGCCACAAAAATGCACAAATTTAAAACAAGGTCTAAGGTTTTTTGGAGGCAAATCATATGTTTTAAAACTAAGTATACGGATGCATTGACTTAATCAAAACTAAGTATATCACTAGAGTAATATGAATTTCATTGGTTTGATTTTACGACAGAAACAACCAAGGTATCAAAACAGTAAGTGCATCTTGGACTAGAAAAGGACTAAATAGATAAGGAACTATAATAAACAACCATCACCACTCGCATGTCGATTAACACAGAAATTAGGGCAGACTTTATGTGAAGGCCTTATATCATGTCCTTTTAAATCGTCTTAGTAATCGCTTTTTTATTTGGAAACGGCACATCCAATGATAAGTATTATGCTGCACTATCCTAACAACACCAAATGATTAGGTTTGTTGACTAATTAATCAGTATATACGGTTTTTTCCGCTCTCGACAGTTCCCACTCTCGAGCTCTCACGCTCTCTTTCGCACGCAATACTGATCATTGTCCAGTAATTATTTTTATCTCCCGTCTGCTCTACATCTAGCTCCCTGTGTTAACGATAAGATCAAAGGTCGAGCTCCCGCAACATGGCTCTTTGCGTGCCCGGAATCATATTAGATTTCAAAAACGCACTAGAGTGATTGATAGGATGTCTTTTGGAATCAATTTTAAATGAATTGACAGAAAAGACTGAAGTGTGCAATGCTTCATACTGCCTCTACAACTTCTCATGCTTTTAATATGTTTGGCACGATTGTGGTTGAAAATACATATTATTTAATTAAGACGTGAAACAACCGAAAATAAGCGTTAAAACAACATTCAGCGTTTATAATTACGGTATGCATAATGCTGTTTACGATAACATCATTTTGATAACATTCATCCCCTAAATTCGTTCATATGTCGTCTATAATTGTGAAAAAAGTAAACGCCAATTAAAATAGGTATCTTAAGATCTTATGACCACTGGAAGCACAAGCATCCACCATTTAACACTTTATTACCCATAATAAAAACGTTATGCTAAAAATAATCGCATGTGATGTATTTACTCATGTGCACACACGGACTACTTAACAATAGATGCAAATCGTGGTATCACTCAACCTTGCATCCGACATGTAGCTCTCATTTATTGTATATTAGCCATTTATAAGATGAAAGTAATTTTAGGGCTATTTACACAGTTTTAGCTACGTTTTGGCATTTGACACAAGTCCCCAAATTCCCCTAAATTTTAATGTCTTTTCCCTATTAATTATTAAATATTGGTGCAATCATAATATCTGGTTTTCTGCTGAGGTATTGTACTTTTGCTATGGTGACCAACAATTAAAACGAATGATGCAGACTGTTTTTTAGTTTAAAGGTGAGAGCTGGAGAAATGGTGTGTATTAAGTGACGATTATTAGATGTGTATGGGAAAATAGTTAAAAGGAGGGGACAGAGACAGTTATCTTGTAGGGTCTTTAAAATTTCCTTTATAATTATCAACCATCATCTGTGTGCTCGAAATTAATGTTGGAATTAGAACTACTTCAGATGAGTGGCCAGCTTCACCACCTACAAATTAATCGGTGTACTTTAAGCTGTACTAAAAGGACAGCCTTGCATTACGTTCTCTATAACAATAATCCAAAAGCTAGATGTACCGACTTCGTGAAGGCAAAAAACCTCACTCTCGCATACCCACATTATGTTGACCCAAAACATTGCAAAGGGAGGAAAGAGTGACAAAAACAAATGATCAAATCACCATAAGGGTGGATTGTTCGAGGCATGAAACCTTTGTTAATACCGCGTAGCAATGTTGCTTTGGTGTTCGTTGCAAAGTACCTCAAAACGCGTCGGTGGTGGCATAATATGCACGACTAAGTGTTGGGTATACAATAACCATTGGGTCGTGCCGAGTCACTGTCAAGTAAGATTTCTAAGCCTGATAGACGAAATGACTGACCAAAATCTTTGACAGCAGGGAGTTAAAATGTCACTAATTGTTAAAAATATTGCTGAAATATCTTTTCGACCATTTGCTATGATTTTGCGTGTCTAACATTATAGTATTTGCCATATTATCAGGACGTTTAATTTTGATCAACTCAATACGGATGTACTTAAAGTAAAATAAGTAAAGGCAATCAAAAAATTTCACAAAGGTGGCTTTGACTGTAGATAAACCCACATTTACAGATAGTGACTGAAAGGTGAACTAAAGGGGGCATAAAGGCAGAGCATCTGAGTTAACTTCTCAAAGTCAAGTTAGAGTGGAATTGATATTAAAGAATAATGGGTATATAACGGCGAATTTCCACATCGACAGTCAAATTGTAGGTTTGTTGTTTTATAGACCATTGTGCCCTGTAATTAAGTAGACAGCCGAAGTATCAAAATTACGCAAAATAATACTTAAAAACAGTTTCTAAACGGTTAATTTTAGCCTCTTCGTTCGGCGTTACGAAGGCTGATTGCATAGCGTATCAAATCACATTTATTCATATTTTGCCAAGCACTCTATTTTGCAAAACTGCGCAGTTTTAATCATTTATGTAACAAGAATTTTATGAAATAAAAGTTTTCATTTTAACGACAGTTTCTTAAATTCAAGATTTCTAAATCTACTTCCCTTTTCCTCCTAGTTTTTAACATCTTGTGATCGATGCCGCTTGATTTGCCGTCGCAATTCTGTTTTTCATGACAGCTCAAAATTATTTTTTATCAGATGGTCCTTTAATGTGGTAAAACTTTGTTGTAATTCTGCGATGCTCCCACGGGTATGATGTGACTTATGTTTGTTAGATTTGCAGACTTAAAAAGACGATAATCCCCTCTAAGATCATTTGACCGAATAGGTTTATATACTGTAGACGATACGATGATTTTTTATGACGTTGGATGGATTTGTAGATGGCAGTGATGATTGCAATTTGTCTATGATCAATTGGTTATAGTTTTTTCCACTTGTGCGCAAGACTTGAAGAGCCTGCACTTATTTTCATTTAAAAATTCTTTAGACATTATGATAGGAAGGAGTTTCGTTAAGGTGAACAGCGCACAGACTGCCATAGAAACTGAGTTACACAACTGAGAAGTCAGTAAATAGGATTTAAAAATCTGTGGTAAGCATTGACAATTTATATAAATGTGCTTGACTTGGAAAGAAGATTGAATATCCTTTTCGATAGATGCATTACTTGTCGAATGGGCCGATTAGGAAGCAACCACAGTAACTTGAATTCAGGCTTTTGCCAATTCTTTGATTAGTGTGCTTCTTGCTCGCTAGGCGTAAATGACTAAAATGCATTGGTTTTGAGCTTGATCTACTTGAGCTGTGGTACAGAATCTAGAGGCCGAGTGATTGCCAAAGAAAAGAAGAAGAAAGGCGCTTCGATATAATAGAACCTAGTGAACTTACCGAAATCGACTAGGAATGGTGTTACTTGTGCATTATTACGTCGGTCTGAACTCAAGCATAAAAAGTGTGAAACAATGTAAATCAGAAAGACAGATAGTTGAAATCTATAGAATCCTTAGTCAAATCACCTAGGCGTCCATTAAAAACAATTCAAAAAAAACAGCAATAAAGATTTGTAGCATTGAAAAAGAGATTGCGCTTCTTATTATTCAAAAGTTGATTTCATTTCTCCTCCACCCCCTTCGCTACACTTGCAAGCCGAAAAACAATTCGGTTAGTCGGAAGCGTGAGTATTCATGCTATGCTTCAGTTGGCCGCCAAATGGCTAAATTCCTCGAAAAATTTGGCTATTGAAGATTAAAATTGGATTTCCATTTACTAAACTGTTAAGAGAAGGAATGAAAATGCACTTGTGGATTGTTTAAGTGGGCTTTGAAATAAATGATGAGCCTGATGCTTTTGATTTGGAAATGGCCAAAAACCTTTACCTACGCTTTTATCATTAAACATGTTTCTAGCTAAAAAGTACACCTTCATCCCTTTGATTTTAAATAATTATCAAAGAAATGACTTTGAGTGGCTTACTTTTCTAAATTTTTTCCATAAAGTGATTAACTCCATACAAAGAGCCTTGTGTAATACTACGTATAAAACGATTAAGGCAATTGAAGAAATGGTCAAATATTTGAAGAAAGCCTACTCAACTCTATGAATCAAATCTTTTGAGCCCGGTAATGGAGTAGTTAATGCATGATAATCCTCAAATCACCTGTAAGACCATGAAGTTTGAGTCTGTTGACATTTATCACAATGAGGTGATATGCTACAGGAATCCTAACGTTTGATTGCTTTTATGACATTTGAGCTATGGCCAGCACCCTTAAGTGTGTCTTGAAGTTAAATCTTGGCAAGCCTAATGATCTCTAAACGGTAATTAAAAGTTCAAAAAGACGAGGTGTACTAATACTTTAGCAGATCTCTCATTTTCCTTTTACTAATATTCAGCAAGGAGATATTGTAGTCTGCTGACAGAGCCGAATTTCATAAATACTTATGAGACCTGTCAATGAGGAGCCATTTGTGTTATTTTAAAATAGCAGTTACCTTAAAAAGATGGTCTACGAGTCATATTTCGGTCAGTATTTGTTCATGTCTGAAAAGTATTGACATTTAGCGGTGGGTTTGAAGTATAGCGAAGCGTGTCACACGAATATGTGCAATATATGGGGGCAGTTTTATTCATTTTTTGCCGTTCCGAAGTTGATTTGTACTTAGACCAGTTACAAAGCCGCTTTGGCGAAGTTCGAAACAAGTCTTTACCTGTTTGAGTAATAATTTAGACTCCAAAGATACGTTAGCGTGGAAGGTTACATGAATGGAATAAATTACGAAGAACGTTTGCTGTGTAACTAGGTGAATTTGCTAATTAGCAAAAAATTGACTAACACTACCTGGGATATGCATCAGCCTTCTCAGTTATGCAACTGACGTTGCTTCAAGTCGAGTTATTTGAGGCGATTTAAAAGCCTTCTACTGTGGACTGAGCTACAGTCGATTCTATTGCCTGTTAAATTTGTTCTCATCCTGAATTTGAATGAGTAGATCATTTACATTTTTTAATGATTACGGTAGTATCTTAAGATTTCATGGTTTAGTATTTCTAATGTAATACACTCTTGAAGAAGTGGGACTGAGATTAATGCCCTACGTTAGCTTTTACTCTCCCAGAAGTTTTAACTTAGAGACCCGCCCAATTGCGGGAACAAAAGCGGAAGCTAGAATCTATGCGGTATGTTAATTCCTTCTACTCCTTGTTTTACTTTGCCAGTGGTAGCTATAGTAACGCCTATCCTATCATCCTGCCCTACACCTGTGCTTCTTGTTCTGGTGCGAAATGGTATTCTGTGAAAACACATACTTCTTCTTAGAAGAAATGCAACCATTTTTCCAAAAGCCCATAATAAAGCTTTTTTAATTGAATAAATGGCATAAATGGTACGATTTACCTGTATATTCGTCACGACAATAAATTCTTACAATGCGATACTGTATTCATGGGATGGCAGGTGTACTCTCTTTCACTTCAAAGATGCTTGCGGAAACGCCCAGCATTTCTTGATTTTTGTGGTGCAGTTACTCTCTTCACTGAAAGTAAACGTTATAAAAATGAAATTCTTTGAATTTTTCGGGAATTGAGGTCGTTACACCAGCCACCCAGAGACGTAAATTCTATTTAGAAATCAACAGTTAGAAATGCAATAATATTACTAGCAAACATACAACAAAGTAGTATTTTACTAATCAAAAAGTAGGAGCAACTGCATTGTTTGTTAAGTTATCCGAAACGTCGATCTTCAAGCCATCTTTTGCTGCAGCCTTTTACTTACTTTTTTATATTTTATACTAGATTTAGT
Organism: Echinococcus oligarthrus; assembly: GCA_900683695.1. Taxonomy (NCBI): domain Eukaryota; kingdom Metazoa; phylum Platyhelminthes; class Cestoda; order Cyclophyllidea; family Taeniidae; genus Echinococcus; species Echinococcus oligarthrus. The sequence goes on from CABFON010000122.1 coordinate 14,639, forward strand.
AACGAATGTAAAATGGATTCCAAAACCACCTAAGTCGGCGACTTTTCGATTTAAAAATCCCAAGCTAGTTGCAAGAATGAGATTTGTGACAACCTACTAATCATGCCGAAAAAGTCAAAGATTTTACATCTACCCCCATTTGATTTGTACTTTGATGATTCACTAAAGTTTCTACCAAATTATTCAGTATATTAGCACTAAAACTTGTTTTTGCTTTATTTACCTAATATTTACTAATTTTAGATTTTTTGTAGGAAAATAAACATCTATTATTGCAAATTTACGAAAAGGAACTGCATTGAAATTTTGAGACTTGCATTCTGGTGCTACAATTTTGTTATACATGCCTTTTGCATCATTCCTTTTTTTACAATCACGTATTTCCATTTTGGAGTTAATCTAAAAAATCCTGCTTCCCCTAGAAAATTGACCCCTTTAATTTTGAAAAATGCTAAGAATTCTAGTGTTTTACAGTAGCATGAATTTCTAACAATAGCAAGGAGCAAAAAGGCAATAGATAATAAAATTTTCTCCTCGTTAGCACAAAATACAAGTTTATATTCCAATATGCAACTTAGTTTCACTCACCACCCTCGGGAAGAAACAGCCTAGTCATTTTTTGCTTGCAATGATATATATTGACCTTCAAAGGGACGCAAATTTAACATTGTCTCCCTTAATGTTATTTCCTTATCGAAATTTTTAAAAGGTTGTTAAGCTTTACACTTTTCGGAATAATAAATAACGCCAACTGTAGTATTTTTTGATTTCAACTAATTCGAGGTTCCATTAGTGTAAAATACCGATTTATACCTGTACTTATTATAGTTTTTTTACCTAATCAAAGGATAATAAGTTCCACCTACTTCAATGTAATTTATGCTACTTCAGCCCAAGCACAAGACTAGACCAAGACCGCAGTTATCCCATAGTGGCCAATTCTGAACGTGCATCATTCTAATTGGTCAACTGGGCTAAATATTGTTCGGCGTGGTTGCCATTCCGCATAGCAATTCCTTGTTGGGATACTACTTTTGCCAAGGGATATTCAACATTCAATCTTCCCAAATATGTCAGATTGTTCTAATCAATGTATATAATAGCATTACACTTCAGTCTTCTCTGTGTAGTCGCTGGTGCCTTGAAATACGGTGGACCTGCAGTTGTTCTGAAGGATGCTAAATCAACCGTGGAATATGCCGGTGTTCCGCTTGTCTCCAAAACCTCCCTCTTT
>CABFON010000123.1:0-15844 GCA_900683695.1 Echinococcus oligarthrus
GAGATGGAGGTGTAGGTGGGTAGGGCGGCAGTTTGGAGTTGACAAGCTTGTGTCACATTTAAAAGAAGGATGATTAATAGTAATGGTTATTGTTTCTGCCGTTATTACACTTTTATTAGAAAACTACACGAAGTTTTTGGCTATCTTAAATGACCATTAAGTAAGGGCAAGCTGTCCTCCTCCACCAAGTTACTTTTAGGCCAAATTTTGCCCCAAAACGATGGAGATGCGGACTACGCTAGCGATAATTTATCTTTCAGCCTTGAGCAATGCATTTCCCTTAGGTATTTGTTTACTGTTTGGACATTGTAAAGCCTTCTCTATTCGGTGGCACAGATCCCTGCTCGTACCGACTACTCTTCTGACGTTTAGGCTCTCTTGTGTGCATTGTCCCTAGGCAGTGAAATTCTATCTCGATACAGTTCCCAGATACCTAGAAGGTGTAGTGGATAATACTTAATGAGAAAAAAATAACAAAACGACAGAATCTTTAAAGCACTGTGGACTACATAGGCCACTTTAGTCTCCCACAGTTAACTCACGGCATTAGTAGCTACGCTACTAATCTCCCTCTATCCTTCAGTAAGTCAGTGGTAAAGCTACTTACAGGCTTTAGAAGCAACTTAAAAGGGGTAAATTCGCATAGGCTAAAATGTTAGCACTGCGAATGCCATCTGACCTCCAACTGGTGCGATCATTTGCATATGCATGTGAGCATGCGCGTGGTTCTTGTTGTTGTCCTTGTTACCATTCATTTTGGAATGCCCACAAATTTTTTTCTCTCACAGTCACAGTGTGGCTGTCAACATTGCAGTGGCGAGCTGCCATTATTTATCACACACCCACCACGGCGGACCAAATTTCCACTGTGATAGCTTGATTGATGTATTTCTCTGGACTTAATCAGCTATAATAATGCCGAAGAATACTAACAAATCTGTGGCCGGAACTTGGAATTTAGTGCCATCATGGTCAGTCTTAATAACTTTTGGATTCTCTCCAAAAGGGCAGAATTCCGCTACGTACTGCCTTTGCTACAAAGGCTTGCTGTCCAAAGATCCATCTTTTATATTTATGACCAAAAACTACTAACTGGTTACTCTTTGTGCCACCTAAGTTACTTCTGAAGACTCTTCAAAACAGTATTTGGAAGCAGTTACTACCCGAGGCTAGCAGTGTAGGTGATATGGGCCTATCTTCATGCCACCACCTTTACAGGGTGAGGGGACGAATTGCGGGTGGCTAAAAGGCAAGGGTAGCAAAATGTACAATTAAGGCAAGTAATGGGTTCGCTTCTTCAAAAAGTACTGTACAGTTAGAAACCGTTGACTCCCTGATTTCCTCCTTAATTAAACTAGAGCAGCGTCATAGATTAACTTTGAGGCTACTGAAATAGTGCCTTTTTGAGGTCTATAACAACCTAGAAGATAAACAAAAACCCTAAACCTTAAACATCCTCTTACTTATGGTTCAATGAAAGTTTAAAATATGGAGAGTAACTTAGGGAGAGCCCTGAATGTATTCATTCGGTTCAATTTCCTACATTGTTATTGAATAATGGCGGCTCTGAGGGGTATCTGGTTCCTTAAAAGGACAACTAAGAGCGATTGAGGTAGATCACCTGAAATCAGTCAACATGTACTTCTGTCACGTGATGAGCTATGGCAGGTGACAATAACAATAACAATAGTAGGCTGGTATCTGTGCGCCCTGCTATGCAAGTGGCTTTACCATAGGCGACAATAAATGTTGGGAGACTGTTTGGCATAGCCCGAAGCCACCAGCTGTGCCAATCCGCCAGGGATAAAGTAGTTAAGCTAAAAGTTAAAACTGGAGCAACTCGACTCTTCCCCAAATTCATAATAGCCAAACCAGTATGAGAGAGCTATGCATAGCGTACAGAAAGACTGGGAGCCTAAAATTCCGGTCGGAAACCATGCCACCATATTGGAAGTACAAACTACGGAGGCTAAAAACCCCTTCGAGTTAAAATCATCAGATCATTACGGAGTCCCCCTCTTTTAAGGTACATCTCCGGTGTGCCTGGCGGTCACCCTAATGTTTCAGCCTTAACAAGCCCTTGCGTAGCAGGACCAAAGTTGGAGGGCGAATTTCGTTAGAGGTGAGTCCGTTTAAAGATAGCAATAAAGCCTAGACTATCTTCCTTGATAAACATGTTCCAGACATCAGTCACTCCTCGTAGTGACATTTGTCAGCAAGCGGTATGAAGATCAGAGGTACCATGCTTCCGTATTGTGTTCTTTTTCGGTAGGAGGAATGGAGGTTTATTGCTTTGCCAATAACATAAGGAAAGTGGGATTGTTGTCCTTTTGGATAGAGTTTGCTTACCGCTACCACCGATTCAACAATTTCAGTCTTATCATATGTCACAATAAACTGTACCAGGGTGGAAAATTTATTAAATCCCCATCACGCTGGAACATGGGCAGAAAGCCACTTCTCTGGGTGGAATTGCCATCTGCAGAGACTGAGTTGTACGAGCAGTTAAGTACATAATTAAGTGACTACTCAATCACTACATCCCTAGAGGTAGCTCGGACGGCGTTCACTGCCAGTAAATCATTTGGATATCGTTTATACGACCAGTTTCCCTATAATAATAGTATTTTTGGCATATTTATAGCTACCAAGTAGATTGTACAGAACTCTAAGTAATGCTTGATGGTAATTAAAAGGTGTCTTGGACCTTTCCTGAAAGAGATGGACCGTAACAGATGCTAATTGACCCTAATTTTTTATGATGACATTCGATCATTAATGGTAACGAAGAAAGCCCTCCAGGTGGAGGCTAGTAACTCCCTTCTGATTTTAACCACAAAGCTTTCAATCTCGAAAATAGCTATAATTGGCGGTCTGGACGACAAAAGTGGAAATTTGCTAAATAGAAAGTGAAAAATTGGACGGTCTATCTCTACCCTTTGCCTGCTCTGTTACACTGTCTAGATTCCCACCCCATTGTTTTTGAATCATAAATCTTGTAGTATTTTTAGGAATAACTCAGACTATACGTGGGGATGTCTGGTTGATCCGAGTAGTGGTCAATTACCTAACTTGCTGTCAATGGTGAGGCTGTAAAAATCCCTTAAGAACTTATTCCATTTCATTATTGTCCTTTTTTATGCGATTTTCCCTGTTAATCTTCCTGCATTTATTACAGGAGCTTTCTGTAGGCTGATTAAACAATAGGAAAGCATAGTCGAGGGTTATTAATGGATGAGTGGAATGCGTCTACGTACATCCATGTGCAGTTTCGAAGATTAGGGCAGTGGTGATAGAAAATATTTACCACCTGGGGAGAGAATGGGATAGCCACAAAGTAGAAAAGTGAATCTAGTGTTTAGAAATGGGTTTAATGGGTTCAAGTGACATTGACACTGACAGTGGGAAGGCGCATGATTGTCTCAACAGCTGATTCAGGTCTCCTCCTCCTCCTCCTCCTCATATTTATCTTGTGGCCATTTATGTAGTGGCATCAGACTGACTGAGACTGATACTCAATATATTTGCTGATACGACATGTCATTTATCAGAAGCAACCTACCAAAAGCATCTTATGTCTTTACTGTGGGGGCGGAAAGGTTGAGACTACAAGGGTCTTTGGCCTGTGTCGCCGTGGTTTACTTGTCACTGTGTAACCCCACTACATCCAGCTGTTCTTGCTCCCATCAACATCGCCAACAGATATGTCGTTGTCATGAGAAATTACTAGCGGTAGTTTTATTAGTCAATCCAAAGTGGAAGCTTTTATTTTGACAACACGATGTGAATATCTTTTTATTCTAAACATACCAGATAATTGTCAATCGCGTGTCTAGAGGTTTTGAAGACACCATAAAATTGATAGAGGTATTCACTGGAAAGTGATTGATACCATTTCTTTCTCTTACGCAAGAACGAAAAATTGTTTAATTTAGCATTGAATTAAAACAAGTTACTCTTTAACTTCTTAAAAAATCAAGGGTAAAATTGGAGGTATTGCTAATAATCACACAAGATTCAGCTTTAGAGACCGAGAAAAAAGATGCTTTACCCTAATTAAAATATCATTTTGTCATAATATAGTGTCTCAAAAAAGTGAAGTTTGCTACCTGGCTTTTAACTGCAGCCAGTTCGCATTGCTGTTATATGAACACCTGCATTCAGCTAACCTCAGGGCTTTGGATTATGAAATACTATCACCGCGGTTACATGAGACCTTCTTTGAAGAAAGGCTACATTTTAGCCGCACCGTTTATGTCACCACAAAGGCATGTTTCAAAACTTTGCCCACTTTTGTGGCGCTTCTAGAAGAGCAGGTTGCAAGGCTCCTATCCATTACTGATTTACTATGCTTGTTGCTTATTTTTGATCTGTTTTAAGTCGAAAATGCAGGAGCCGAAGTGAAGATACTGGTAAACTATAGGTCTCCTGTTTGAATGAATTCCGAAGTTTCACTATCGTCACCTTTGTAACTATTACAAAACGTTAAATTTAGTTTAGGATTTACGAAATTACGGGTCGACTCGAATCCGGACACCGATTGTTCGCATAGTCCAAAATTACCTTATTTAATATGAAACTTTTGGTTTCATGAAGCCCTTCTGAATCTGAGCCTGCTGCCTTAAAGAGGCACCATTGTCCCTATTTCCAGTGCAGTTTTTGTCTGCACTTGGCGAGAGATCATAAACCACCATAAATCGGATCTAGTTATATCAGAATGTAATTGTTATTCGTTTGCAAGAATCTGAAAAACAAAGGCCCTGCTTGCCTTCGGTTGAGTAGCGTCTAATTCGTTGAATGCTCTTATGAAGTCTCAAATATTCCCATAATTGACAACACCTTAGGCATTCGATACTTGATTAACTGGCTATTTAAACTCACAGAATCCTCAGACTCCGTAGTCTGAAACTCCGATTTGGTGGCATGGTCCTCCCACCATGCCTACAACCTCCTAATCCTCGCAAATTTCCCTTCAAACTGCTATGCCTTATCGCTTCAGAGCAGGCTCAGGGTGATGAGGTAAGACTTACTCCATTATGGTGCAAATGGCAAACACATCAAACAGTGAAAATTTTTCCACTGTTCTTTGCCAAGTTGTACAATGAAGTCAAAATTAATGATATTTTTAATGAAGGAAATTACACGAGAAATGTTTTGACTTATTTCTGAGGTCTGTCTTATGCTAGTTCTTCCACTCCATTCACCAAAACTAATTTTTAACACTATTTTGAACACATTAAGATGGAACTAAATAGGCTACAATAAAAACTGACTAAACCGTCTTAATTTTGCCTTTATTTACCAGCTATTAAGCCTTTTTTTGCTTTTGATTGCATAATTGTCTAATGCGAAGAAGAGGCGATAACAGTGACCCCTTTGAAATTTTGCAAAAGGTCATTTTTTTAAGTACGGAGGGTGAGGACAAAGGTAAAGATTGGACTGGGACAGTGTCTCCCTTTATCCCTCCCATCTCCTTCCAAATGAAGCGCAAATCTTCTTGCGGCTAAGATTTGCGGTATGGCTTACTAGGTATTGCACTTTACTGCTCCACAAGAATATAACTTCTCCCAGACTGAATGATCAGTCTTGGCTGTTTCTGAAGGGGGCAAAGGTTTGTTTGCACAACTCCGAGTTGAATGGAGTGGAAGGACCTTAACCAAAATTATTATTTGCCGTTCAGCAAGTGAAGAATTCACAGTGAACAAATAAAGCCAAAGTATGTCAAAGAGAAGGCCTTTGGAGATGAGGTGCTACGTGGCTGACAAACTGTTGCATGCCAAAAGCCCATTCTCACCAAAAGTCAGTCATTCAGCACATTGCCTGCAGAAGGCGTACTTTTAAAAGGTGTGTATGAAAGTAGTGAAGGCGAAGAAAAATGAGAAATCGATGGTCCTTGAAGCCTCTGTCATGTGTCTAGTGTTAAAAGAATTAATATGGGATTCATGTAACATGACAATGGCAACACGCTATTCTCTCTTCTTCTTGATCATCAATGGGTTCCAAGCACTAATAGATCCACGATCATTAATGGGAAAATCCTTCTAAAAGTGGTACAGCATCCAAATGTAGGTTATTTTTACCACCATGACAATGCGTCCTTCTACCCCATCATACTAACATAACTTCTCCGATTGCCACGCTTCAGCCTTGGAACCGGATGAGACTAGATTTATCCAGCTGTCAAGTTCGAATCTCCTCTGTCAGATTCAGCCCACCTTTTAGGAGATGAGGAATCAAAACAAGAGTGGCGAACTGTATAAGTCGCATATTTGAGCAGTTGGAAGCATTTAATAAGTCATCAAAAGCTACATTTATTCATTTTAGAGGATTTTACCAAAACTTTTTCATTCACCTGTTAATGAAATCTAGTAAAGTACCATACGCGAATAGACATAGAGACTCGTAATTCAAGCATCTGGTGTATTCTTAGTGAAAAAATCCCTAAGGGGGAATATCCTTTCATGCAATATTTATAAACAAAATTGATGGAAATACGGCAATTGCTCTGCATTAAAAAAGGCTACGCAACATTGATCCATGAGCCGTTACGGCCTTTTGACCTTGCCCTCAATGTGAGTTTCTGCGTGGACTGCGGTCAGAGTAGGATTAGTTTTTCTATTTTATCTAAACTACATGTATTTTTTTCTAGCTTTAATAGCTCCCACTGTGCTTACCAAACCATTCAGGAACAATCTTATAGATGCTACCGAATTCATCATCAAGGTCTCCAGTATCTGCCTAAACCTGACCCATCGAAAGCGACCAGTCCGGCTAGACATTAAATGGCCAAAATGTTGTTTATCTCCTCTTTCACTGTTGACAGATGCCAAAGCATAGGGACACTGGAGATACTGCATTATGCGTTTCGATTTAACCAAACGGAAGTCGGTAAATCTCAACGAAATTGTTAGTGGGGAAATCTACGTGTTTACCTTAAAGAATTCTTTCTTTCATCAAGACAATTTCGAATAAGTTCCGTCAACTCTAACTTCAACTTGAAGTGATGACTTTCATCCTAAATGGTTGGGAAATCTGCCAATCATATTCCACTTATAGGACATATAATACCCTTTGGCCATTGAGGGGTTTAAATAAATAGAAACATTGTAGCTTGATTAATGTTACTTTTATGTGACTAAATCGGCCAATTTTAACTCTCCATTCGTTTACATTAGCAAGACATTAATCGTCCATTTTTCATTAGAGGGCTAATTAAAAGAGTCGTTTAAAGTTCTGCAATAATTACTTAAACAATCTCACCAATCATGTCAGATTTACAGAAAATTCACCTCATTTACTTAACAGGGTTAACAAAATTTCAGGGTAATCTTGACAATCTTTTACATATAAGAACATTAGTATCAGTGTTTGTGACTACTTTGAACTTGAAAATGAATCTACTTTGTCAGAAATCTGCAACAATAATGAGAGGCCGAAAATAAATTAATGAAGCGACGATTCTTTAAAGACTTTTGTATTATTTATTTAAGGATCCAATAGGTTATGATATTAAAAATTGAGTTGATTAGTTACTTCTGAACTAGAGTAAAATACTTTACCTTTTAAATTAGAATCTTGATTTAAGGGCTCTTGTAACCATGGTACTACCACATCTCGTTGTCGCTCCCCACTCCTCTTAAGGAGGTTGACAAGATCGCAATTAAGGGAGAGGGAGAGAAAGTGGCTGCAGTGTAGATATGCTGGAGCAGTCAACTATCGAATGTATAGGGGAGGACTGTTTGAGAGTATCCAAGCTATTAGAGTAAGATACATGAGTGGATGATATGCAACTCTTGGAGTGGAGATAATATCAAAGCATGGTGGATAGGTGGGGTGATTACCTCAAAACCCCACGATTTACAACATGTGCGTGACTCAGCAATGCAATTTTGGAAATTGTCAATGCTCTCGCGCTGTCACAATACAGTTTTTGTCACGAACGCAATCAGGGACGTTTTGGCAACAGTAGAGAAGTAGATTTGACTTGGCTAGTATAATAATTTTATTAGAAAACTCGGATCTGGTACTCCAAAAGCAATGAGGTAACTCTTTGACATTTACCACATTGTCTCAGCTTGTCAAGTTGCAAGTGAAAGTACTTTGTTTGGGAGCATTATGTCAGCCACAAAAGTAGGAATTTAAGAATAAGTGTCATGATAAATTCTTTTGACTTGGGTTTGGACTAATGGAATGGATGGATGAATAGATACGGGATAATATATTCAAAAAGCATAATTTAAATCCTCTTATCATCTGCTTGGTTTTTTTCGAGACACTGAGTTAATGAGTGTCTGGATTGCCTACCACAGGTCCCATCGGTTGCTTTATTTGCGAAAGGGATAACGCTCATCATGACCAGAAAGTTGCCTTTCCTCTTTGACCTTTCTTTTGGTACCTTCTTGTAAATCATTCCGCTTCAAAGGACAATGGGTAAAATTAACTCAACATTACGAATTGCATTTGGCCTAGTCGCAAATAATAACAAGTGGCGGTTACTATTTAGGCAACCAAATAAGCTTTGACAAAATATTATTGGCTTTAATTGAATTTCCGCAGTTTTTATTTCCCTTCCATCACTCTAGTAAGGCTTGTTGTCTTCAGAACTGACTCGGGTGCCTAAAGATAATAGAACAAAAAAAACTAAACAAAACAAACAAAAAGAGTGGTCATTTTATAGGAGGTCTCACTTTTGTCTCATCGGTTACTACTAGATGCTCCTTCCAGCTCTTCTGAAGAGACCTCTTTCCTTAGTTAGGATTTCGAAGGAAATAAAGAAAAAAATAACTCCTTTTCTTTGATTCAAAGAGGTGTAATGAAAATCCAACATCCGAATTTAACCCCATGAAGACCCCGATAAAAGTAGTTTAAAAAGTTTAGAGGGAATACCGGTAGATGTGGGTTGAAAGGGCCTTCAAGACCAAACATCAAACGGAAATAAGGTCATTTCTTCAATATGTGGGTTATTAGTTTACCAAAAGGCTTGCATAACGGGAATTCGTCAAAATCCTGCTTCATTTCTCATTAAATTTAAGCATTGATGGGTATTCCCTGGAAAAATAAAGGACAACGGTCTGCTCTATTTGTACTGCCAAGTCGTCACTGCGATTTCACCAATGTCACAACAGTCACTGATAAATGTTTTCTCTAATCATCAAAGTCACTAGCACAGAGAAAAGCTGGGGATTGAGGGGAGGAGGAGGCGTACACTCTACGAAACTCCCATCGTAAATCACACATACATACAGCACGTCGTTTTTACACGTGGGAGAAAAGGTTGCGATAGTAGTGGCGTAGGATCCCAAGATCTCCTTCTTTGGCCTTCCTCCTTTACCCTTGGTTGCCCACAGTGGATTCTGTTTACAAACTTCCATCAACTGTGAGAATGATTTACAACTGCAAACACGATACATCCGTAAACTGAGTCGCTTAAACATGCTATTTTACTCACTTTCCACTTCCTACAATTGTTTGGCATGAGACCCATCAAAAAACCCAAGGGAACCCTGTAGCAGAATGACATTCGTTTGGATTACAAACTCCCTACTTTACAGGTTTTCGCGATTGGACTTCGACCATTCCAGGTGTAAAATTAATGGCCATTTCTACGTGAGGGATCGAGCATTTTAGACAAGTCTCATTTTTTTACCAACTTTTACAATCTGTTAGCCCTCAGAACGATTATTTGTGCTTAATTCTATCCCACTGTACCAAGATCACACAGAACTGTACTAACGGTACAAAAAACGGTCTCCTCCATCGAACCATTTTTAGCCCTCACTCACCATTAAGCGAAGGTGTAATGCATTTGTCAGCAGTAGTTAAGTAGAATTGCATCCAACAGTACGTGGGTTCCATCAAAGACAGATTCTGGAGAAGTTTAAAGAACTTGAAAATTATGGTACTATTTGTAGGGGAAATTTAATAAAAGTGGGTCTTAAAATTGCTAGAAAATTTTGCAAGTATTTTATTAGGTATGATGGAGGCAAAGAAGGGGTGAGGACTTTTACATTCTTGGTGGATGTTTGTGGAGAAGTGGAAGGAGGACTCAAGTAAAACATAGATTCCGTGAAGCACAGGTACCACAAGTGATAAATGCAGGTTGGAATGCAGTAATTTCTCTCACTTCTGATTACTTTACAGGAGGAACTACATTTGAACATCTTCCTAAGTGCAAGGTTTGTTTAATTGAAGTAAACAATATCGAAAGATGATTTACTACGGCATTTGGGTGTGGAACAACTCTCCAGCTACTATCACAGGCGCTGTGTCCTTCGAGAACAGATCCATTATGTAAAACCTAGAGTCGAAAGAAATTCTTTTTTATTACTTCCTCATGGAAGATACCAGAATGACTAAGAAGTAAAAATGACATGTGGGAAGAAGGGGACTGGAAGTAACGAATCCCCGGTCTCTTTAAACACACTCTTAATGAGTTTCTTGAATCCTTAAATCTCTTGTTTACTGACTTGGGATGTAGATTACAGTCCTCCTGCCTTTCCCGTATCCTCTGTCAACAAAAAAATAAATGACGTGTCCCGCACTCATTAAAGGAACTCACGGAATTTATACAGTTAATTGACCTCGGAAGACCTCGCTTCCTTTTCTTCAATCCTTCAAACCTGTCGATTCTTCCGTCTAAGGATACAAGCACATTTAAACAAATATTGACAAGCTTTTTATATTCACATAGATCGTGGAGATGCAGATATATCACTCCTTTTAATTGTGACTTGTTCAATGACAATTTAAATTAAGTTTATGAACTCGAAATATTGTACAACTTTGGACGCCATTTTAGCCTTTCTGTGCATCAGTTCTTCTTCTCCTTCTTTCCACCTGTCGAAACTGTCAGTGGAAGTATTTCCGTGCTTTGTGTTGTGTTTGTAATGTGATTACTTGGAGTACGAGAGACAGGCAATGGGCATATGGTGCGTTTGTTGCTAAGTAAATCCAAAATACTTTCCTCCACAGCTACAAATCATACTGCTATACATATACCTTTGGAAAGAAAATGTCGCTAATTGTAATAAAACTATTTCAGCGGCTAAGTGACTGTGTTTATGCATGTATAGGAGAGAGTCATCTAGCTCCAGAAAGTTGTATCAAGGGTAAAGGAAGTTAGAAATTAGCTATGCAGCCCTTATTCAACGTGTTTGGAAGTTGACTATGGCTATGGCAATAGTGTAAATTTTTTTATTCTTCTGTTGGTCCTCGTTCACCAGGAATTTGACTTGAACTAATGGGTGCATGCTTGAATTAATGCTACAAACGGCTTCCAACTGTTTCCTTTTTGGAAGGCCAAATCGAAGGTAAGGATGTGGACTTTAGCAGGAATGTACTTTAAAAGGTGGTTTAATGAAGCATTTATTAGACAAAATTCAATATTCAGTTCAGCAGAATCTGGAAACAAGAAGAAGATGATGGTGATGGGGAGGAGGAGGAGAAGGGGGAGGGGGAGGAGATTGACTCCAGACTATGGAGTCGAGGATGCCAAATATATTGAGCCCATGTGACCCTCCTTTTCAGGTGTCCAAATGAGGGGAGGGGAGAGATAGAATGGAGCTGAAGTAAAGGCATAAATTTAAGAACCATCGTTTCCGTTGTGTGGGTGATGATAGTGGTAATAGGGGGATAGCTAAACTTATGGTCTCTGGATCCAAACCCTCTCATACAGATCACTCACCTAGGGAACAGCCCAGTAACTCGTTCGTTTATTTACAAAGGCTACGATGACTGAGACGAAACACCTACTAAGGGAGCGAGGATTGTGTGCTATTTACTTTTACCTCCCTAGAGTGTTTAAACCGAAAGATAAGCAGTGGGGGTTTTGTCCGGGCGTTCCACCAAAGCTTTAGATGACTTCATTACGCATAATGCAAATATTAACTTGGCCCGGTACAGCACAGCCTGCCTGGGTAAACATGCGTCCTAGTAATGATTAACTACACGATAAATAGGCAAAATGATTGAGTGATGCTAAGTGTAATGCATTAATTATTAGTTTACCTCTCGGTTTTGATAACAGACGACCTGGAGACTCTGCCATTGTACCTTTGCCTAGCTGTTTAGCCTCTGGAACATGGCAGTAGTCTACTGAGCCTACTGTCCTTTGAGGACACATATTCTGCCCTAGTATTGCGTCTCCTTAGGTCTTCAGGGAGGCCTTAAGGTGCTACAAGAAGAATCCATACCTGCAGCCATTTGACTGATTTCGATTAATAGACTTTTGTAATGACAGTTGATTGACCTATGGGACAATTAATTGGCACTTTTTAAAGAGATTATTGTCAAAATTCTCAGTAATCGTATACTGTAATGTTAAATTAAACATTATTTCAAGTGATAATAAAACCTTGCTAGAAAGTTTACTAGATCAATGCAATAAATGACATTCCTTTTGAATGCAGTCCCTCCTTTTAGGGTTGACGCCTCCGTAAGCATACAAGAATGCACTGCCTATGCAAAATCTAAACATATTGATGTGGCTTTTTATCTTCTAAATGAAAGAAACCTTGACAGGCATTTTTACCTTTTACTAAACTTATCTTTATTGTTCACGCCTATAATAGATGGGGCGATTTGCACAGCTGGTGGGTTGGGTTTGCCGAACTTTAAAATCGCTTTTCCTGTTGTCAAAATATCGCAGTAGGAAAACAAGTGGAAAGTGCGATTAGAAGCTGCAAGGAATCTGAATCTTTCAGTGGACTAATTATTTTAGCAAGAAAGATGACACCCTGAGAGCTTTTTGCTTTGTTTTGTTTAGTTTTCCCAGATCATAAAATCAGAGTGCCTTCATGACCTAGCTTTTCATCTTTTAGCAAATACAAATACCGGCATATTAAGGAGGTCCGATTAGGCCGTGAAATTCGCTTTCCCTAGTTGGCTAAAGCCCAGGCTCTAAAACTTTTCCCCACTTCATGGAGAAATCAACACACCCCTTGATATGCCACGCGATTTACCGTAGCTGGCAACAAACCCTTGTCCGAATGGCGGGTTAACGACCAGAATTTTCAACGCAAACTCCAAATTAACAACCCACCAGTAGCTTTGTTTTCCGCACTCTCGCGTGTCTGGCCAGCATCTAGTGGAAATGATACCTCAATCTTGTTGCAGGTAGGTGGTGGTCTGGCATGATAACATCGGTCAAGGTTGGTTGATAGAAAAATTGGAGAAAGGAGCCTGCCTATCACTGAGATTATTGAACAGGTCTTCTTCATCCCCATTCTCATTTTTACTTTACAGTCAACTGCGCAGTTGTACTTCTACACGAAGATATGTATGTGCGTTCTTGTTACGAAAGAAAAGGTTTTTCGTTTAGGATTTTAGATGTTGTGCATAATGTATACTTAACAGGAAAAATATGGCCATTTAAAGGGCACCTAGATATCGCAGATAATTTGTAAAATACTTAATTTACTCTGGCTGTTAAGGGGCCGATACCTTCGAATTCGTGGGAGGTACTGCCTCCACTTCAAGCGCTACAGTGAATTTCATGACGATTATTATAAATGTCAAAGATAAAAAAGCGGAGGGGAGGGCTTTGGGGAGCTGGGTGAGAGGTAGTGGCGACAAGGATGTTGGCAATGTGTATTTTAAAGGTCAGTTCCCAAATTTATCGATGTTAGGGAAATCTGGAAGCAATCTGTGCGTCCCACATATTTCCAATGCTTACTCAGTCGTAGATCTACGGAGAAATAAAAAAATAAATACTGCTTAGTTGTTGGTTTTATGCAGATGTCTGTCGGAAGTTACAAATGCAGAAATGGCAACAAGCTAAACTGATATTTAAGGTTAATTTTTATAAAAGTGAATCTTTTACAAATAATGTTCCAATAACTTCAGAAAAGGAAAAGTTTTATCCAGAAAAGTCGTATAATTTTTGGAAACCCTGTTCTCTGGAGTTCCGCTTCCATCGTGAGGAGTAGATACATAAGATAAATAGGACTGGTGAATTCTGTTAGTTTTTCAAAACTATCATACAAGCTAATCATTAAAATCAGCGGATCATATCCCTCCTGGGTTATAGTGCAATTTCATCAGTTCAACAAATGTTTTTCCAGTTCAATTCCTTCTGTTGACACTGACCGAGTTAGCCAGCTCTTTTGAAAATCTCCCAGCTAGATGACAGACCAACTGACAAATGAATGAAAGGCATAACACGATGCTGTCAGTCAACTGTTCCGCTGTAAAATTTCCTCTCCTTATGTTTGACAAGTGGAGAGGGCTTCAGTGTTTAGCTGAATTACCTCAGGAATACATATATTGGCTTAGTAACAGCTAGTTAAACTAGTTCAACTTTCACTACCTGGACTACGTCGATGAACTAAATGACAGCAGCTATTTATAATACCGTATTCTATCCTGTGCGCTGTTGGCAAGGGATGGATTTTAGCGGTGTTATTATCGGAAAGAAGAAGGCAGAGGAGGGGGAGGACGACGACGACGACGAGACTGAGGCAGCATCTCACTCACCCTCCAACTCACTTTCGCATAAGGCAGTATGAGACATTATGTTGCACTGTAAGAATGTAATCACTTCACTAGTGATTAGTTTTAACCGCTGCTGATGCCAAACGGGGTGCAGTTTACCTTGCATAACTTCAGACGTGACCGTTGTTTGGCCCTCATCAATTAAACACTTCATGATGGTATGGTTTATTGTGAAATGGTGCATTGCTTACCAATGTGGGATTGGGTTGGGGGCAAGTAGTTTGCAATGATAGGTCAGTCCACATAATGTTGCATAGTAAAAGTGGTTTTCATCACAAGTTAGTTAGTCAGTCAGCAAACAAATCTTTGTCGGCACATTTTGTGACGTCGAAAGTGGTCGAGTGTAGGTTGTTGATAGTATTGCTAGCATATTGCATATTATCGGCTGATGCGTGTGGATGGAGTTCATAATGACTGCTTCAACTGATGTAGGAGTAGACGAGATGTCGCATCACTAACATGGGAAATTGCATTCATTGAGGTTGCGTGCACTGACACGAATGTGGAGGTCTTCAAGTGCGACAATGTCAGCACAATATTCACCACTCTTCATTACCAACAACGAGGGTGTTCCACGGAATGATGCAGCACCCAAGTTTGGGGAATCCATCACCAACACAATCAAACTATTTGGGCCTCTTTTAAGAGGTACGTCCTGCTACCACATTCTGCTGACATCATCTCCAAATGTTATTCGGCAAGTTTGACAGGAAGCGTCTGTTCCAACCTCGGAAACGAGTGGAACTGAAATCATCAAGCAGCCAAGTTTGAATCATTCTCATCAGGTTGAGCTTACACTGAAGGAAATGCGGAATCAAGATGCGATTGGAGAGGCCAGAGGCAAGGCATGTCCCTTCCTGCAAAACTGGTGCACATCTGTGCTAGCTAAGCTACAGCAGCATGACATTGCGGTGAGTGTGCGAGAACCACACCAAAATTTTGTTCGCTATATGAATATATTGTAAGTGAGCTGCTTGTCAGAAAAAAGGCACTGTAATTGTAAGAGTAGTTTTGGAATATTGCGGAACAGTGAAAGCTGTTGCAGCAACCTACCGACCTACTCTTTTCAAAATCAGTTCTCTTGTGATTAACGAGGCGCCAGTGTCAAGTGGTATCACGCTGCGTCTGTCATTAAGCCTAAGTGGAAAGGTCCTTTCAGTGCTGCAGTGGCATCAGAAAGAAGGCCATCTTCTCCTGGTGATTGTGACTGAGATCCAAGAGTTGATGAGACAAGCTTTTTAGGTTGTGTCTCATTGAACTGGCCCTTCATTTGACCTCTTTCGATAGTGTAGAGCGAGTGGGTGGAATACATGGAATACGTGGATGGCGTGTGTGGGTGTTTGAAGTTTACGCT
>CABFON010000124.1:0-15771 GCA_900683695.1 Echinococcus oligarthrus
TGCCAATGGCGGAACCCACAGCTAAGGTTATGTGTCCACCGAAGCCTGTGGGGCAATCTCTACCATCCGTTGATGTCGAGCAGCTAGCTCAAACTCTTCTCGAGATCTTTTTTGCTTAAAAGACTAACTAAATGCAACTAGTGCCGGATATTTTTAGCAATTCACTAATGCATTACTATGAATAGTATATTACAAGGAGTTTCATTTTTTGAAGCAGTAGTATTGCATCACTGGGGGAATCTTTTGTGTGAGGTTTTTGGAATGAGTAATGTCACTTGAAATCCTGAGATCCACTGAATGGTTTGCTTTAAGGTAAATATTTTTAGAAAGCCCGATTGCCATCTGACATGTGTTGCTAGTAATTCTATCATGAAAGCCCTGTATGGCATATTTGCGAGAGGATACAATCATAATTTCAATGTAGTTATTGGGACCTTTACGGGTAGTGCCTAAATATTAACATAAAATTCTTGGCTGCCAACTCATGAGTGTTCTCCCGACTTTATGATGTTTGATGTTGAATAGTCAATGTGAGGAGCGTCAAAGCCGCACTTAGAAAGAAGGGCAGTCCTACACACGGCAGACGAATGTGCTTTTTATTCCTGATTTGATTATATGGGCGCATCAGTGACTGTGGTTGGAAAGTTTGCCCGTACTTGTAATCTTCTATCCCGATTGCTTGTAATGCTAAGACGTGTAGGCAGCACAGTCTCCAAATCTTGAGACTAAAAGTAAGAAATGTGGAATCTGCGTGTCATTTTAAGCCGTCTTTGGCAATTATGGGTGATGATAAAACAACTAATTTTATCTCCCTATGTCGTTCTAAGCTATTGTTCCCTATTCAGCATCTCTGCCAGTTCTCTAGGCTCACCGCTTCAAGCTGAAAAAATGCGTTTTTTGGCTAAAATTAGTCTCTTCATTGAACTCATTTTATTTAAATGTTAGACTTTAGGCGATTCAAATTACCATATTAATAGATTTTTAAGGTACTATCAGAGGCGGATCTAAGTTAAAATAACTTCTACTGCCCATCTTTCACTCGTAAGAATCTTCCGCAGGCAAAAATATGAGCACAACCTACCCGAAATATGACTAATTAAGGTGTGCATTTGTTTTTGACGTTCTTTTGGGTGCTTTGGAATGAGCACCAAGGTATATCCATTTTGCTTACTGTTGCCCAAATAATACGGCTGAATTTGGTAGGTTAAACGAGTGTTGAAGTTGAGAAAATAGGCCATTCTGATGCCAAAAAAACTTCAAGAAAGTGGAATTTAGAACCAGGTGGATTTTAAATGAAATTGGAGTGGAAGGATGCCACTTTGCTGTGTTACTTAAAACCATTTTAACAAGAAATTAATGACTAAGGCGCGCAGTTGTATGATTGGTTTTTGTGTAGCTTGCAGCAATGGCTTGAAGAAAGTTGTTTTACAAGCCCACAGTACGAATTACAAGTAAAAGACGGACAAGCGTCTGACTTTTTGCCACCTTACTTTCTATTCGTTCCACTGTGTACGGCGTTCTGTGTTCTCTACCACTTTTCTTCCACGTCCACCTCGCTCTAAACTTGCAAAATGCTTCCCGAATGTAGCTAGTGGATGCGTTTTAAGGTAATCTACCTGACAATACCAAATTAAAGTGATTTCTAAAGCTGTCTGCCTCCCGTTTCAAAAGTTGTTGTACAGCATTTAATAAAAGTGTATATGAATTATTTGTTCATGCTAAGATATCATCCACTGACAATCCAAGCAACCCAAAGACACATAGAGACGTGAATTGCATTACGTGAACGGGGAAGATTGATTAATTATCCATAACACCAAGGAGAAACAGGCGTTGCTGTCTTTCTAAGTAGACTGGTTGGTGGTCAACGTAATAAGAACGCCATTCTGCTGTGATGAAAGTGAGTGATGAAGTAACTGGCCCATACCTAGATCAACAAAAGGGAGCAGAGAAGGTGGTGCCGCGAGTGAATAAATTAGTGCAGCCTAGTTGTCGCACGTTGTCCCAAATAATACCTCTTTTTGCTTCATCTGTTTTATGTGCGTCTTCAAAGCACCCTGTACATTTTGAACAGTTAGCTGACTGGGTTAGTGACATGTGATGGGTAATAGTTTATTGCAGCGACCTGCATTAAGCGAGTAGACACATCGCTAGTCCACACCACCTAGTGCCCTACCCACTTCACACTTCTAAGGCATGCAGTATTACCTCCAAATGAATCAGTTTTGTGTGTATATGTGGTTCACAGCAAAAGAATTTGGTCATGACGGATAGCTTACTTGCTGAGAGCCACTGGTATATGCTCTTGAAACAGATAAAATTGAACGTGTCAAACTAGTGAATCGGGTAACGGAAGGAAAGGCGAGGAGAAGGTGGAGGATAATACCTCAAAACAGCTCCATCTTTATTGCCATAATGGCTTTTGTTATCTTAGGATTGGCCCCTTCTATGGCATTGACAACAGACAAGCGCGTGATCATAGGAAGGCATATTCACATGATCAGAGATAAAATGGGAAAATTAGTTCGGAAATAAAGGCGAGATGACTATGAAGATGGCAATATCAAAGTTTTTTTCTTATAAGGGCCATGAGATTTGCTTTAGGTAGAAAGTTACTATGACGGTTGGGATTGGCAATGATATGGGAGAAAAGCAATATTTATTTAAATATAATTTAACTGTATAAGCTCCATAGCTTATCCGAACTCCGATTTCTATGCTCATGAAACCGACATTCATCTACGCCTACGACTTTAGCTCCCCCTGTCGGAGATAAACACAGCCCATGCTATTCCAGTTTAGTATCCGAAAGATTCTTCTGACATTTGATTGTTTGGACAGTCTGGAATGCTTTTCAGTGTGAGTTGAGCTCTCGTTATTGACTAATATGACATTAAGACATTTTTCAGGCCAAATTTTTTTCCAAGCCATATCAATATATGAGGATGTTGATCCTCAGGAAGCCCAACTACCCAACTAAAGGATCCTTGGTGATAGAAAGAGTTAAATTCTTTAGCAGGGATCCCTAAGCTAAAAGGGAAACGCTTATGTTTGAGATTATTAGGGGTAAATCTAACAATTAGTGCTTGGAGTTGTAATTCCTGGGAAAACAATGCTTCTTGTGTTATATAAATTGTAAGGGTATTGCCTAAGATTACAGCAGACGCTCAAACTTGGTTTCATAAACATAGAGAATGTAAAATACCAAAGTGTGTGTCCTCTGACCCCTACCTTACTGAAACCACAATTTTGGCATTAAAAATTGGTCTCAATGGCCATTCTATTAGCTGTTTAAGCTAGTTGTTGCCTTGCAAAACTTTAAAAACACAGAAATACACAAATTACCAGTTGATAGCTATTGAGATACTTATCTCATCGAAATGGGCTTTGTAGGACTTGTTAACATATGGTGATATAATTTATTAAAGGCCATATCCGTTGCAGATTGTTAGTAATTAGAAAATGGAAGCTTTCAAAACATCAAAGAACATTCCATAGACGTTCCCTTAAACTTTTGTCCAATGACCCATAAGTAGCATTTGTGTCACCTTCGAGAACCTTGTTTGGTAATATGACTTCTTAATAGAACCAGAGCCTTCACGACGCAATGACACTAATATATCGAAGGAGAGACTACTAAAACAAATGCAATGTCATCATTCTTCGGCTTCAGGCTATACATCATAGTCAGTGATGCCCAAACTACTCATAAGCCTGGAACCATGGCAATGAGCTGTTTGTCCTAGACGGTAGGACATTCTACCTCAATCGCATCCATGGGTTTCGTCAACTGTTTTGCTTCCTTCATTCTGTTAAAGATTAACAAATCTGGAAATGACAATGACTGTTGAATGCTCTGATTACCGCAGTGAATATACTAGTCACCATTTGTAAGATTCTTTGCCAGGAATGTAGTCATCGCTGCTTTTTCTCCTTATGGTAAGTTTGGTGCTGCCTAGTTGATTATCTGAGTTTTGGTCAGGATCGTACGGCACAAATTAGGCACATTTCGTTAAAATGAAGACATCTTTAAGTATACTGTGATGATAACTTCAATTGCTCTACTATGTTGTCACTTCAGCTGGTGCCCACCATACTACCTTACAAGACTCATGATTTAAGTGATTTTACCTGCTGCTAGTTCGCGGTAAAGTTCTAATCACTACCATCAGTTTTGCGTCTGATTCTTCCTTGGAGCTGTCGCTAAATTCACGTTCTTAGATGAGGCCTTGTTCAAAACGAAAAAAAGTTAACTAGATCTTAAAAGAAATGACAGAAACAGAACATCTTGTTACCCAGATGTCGACCAGGACCTGCTATAACTGAAGTGTCCGAGGAAATGAAATCGTAATGATTCCAGAAGTCTTTTCCATTGCGCAAACGTTCTTATGCTTCTCGCTTTCATGTCATATTAGGTTTTAGAATTCAATGCGCTAGAAATTCACCATCTCAACGAACGGAATAGTACAGACTAACTTTTGCGTTAAGTTGATTAATTAGAATGAGAAGTTTGTGATGTATACGCTTCAAACTGATGTAAGGCACTTGTGAACCTGTAAACACAAACTGAACAGGCTTTTAAAGATACCTCTGATTTTTAAGAATACTGCAGTCTCGCAAATTTACCCATTCATTTGCATCATTTATCACAGGTAATGACAACTAGTGGTTGCGTTATGGGTTTGACAGCTTGATTATAAGCAATTTGACTAAAAGGATGAAAATTCCCCTTTATCGCTCTGATTACGTTTTCGTTAGTTTTTTATTTGTGTGAACAGCAGCCACCAGAAAACTTTAACCTGTTCCATGATAAGTTTCTTTTACGTTTGAATGTTTAAGCCATATTGGAACTTGTAATTTGGAAAGATCACAAGTATTTAATCCTCTACAGCACTATTCTTATTACTATCCTATTACCATGGGTAAGTCAGAAAAACGTCATTCGAGGTGGCAGGTAGCAGTGATAATTCGTAAAGGAATTGGTGCACTGCCTTTTTTGAACAAAGGCGTGTAATTCGCATAGATCCAATCGTGCATGAGACCTCAGGCATAGTTTGCCATTGGGATATAAAGCTCGACAGTTGCTGGGCTTCTGTTTGGTTACTTCTCGATTGCTGTCCAGCGGCAGGTCATTCAAATGACAGACTTTTTAAAGACAGTTTCACATCTGTACCCCAGTGATTATTATGACTGTGGTCATGCTGTTTTCAGCTTATCCCCTCTTGACTCAATCCTGTGTGGTTCAGCAAACGCTAAGAAAGCACGGGTAATCGTGAAAAATAAATGTAAATAAAGAATAAATAGAATTTCATTAAATTAGTTTAACAGTGGGGGTATCTGCTCTTTGAAATAGAGAGCACAATACAACTGTTTGGCGGTATTTATGGTTTCGAGAAGTTTGCATCTGTCGAGTAATGAAAAGGCCCTCTTGTGTTAATCAACATGGAAGGGTTGAAGGGCACACTAAAACAGACTGTTCTATGATGATGTAAGTGCACTGAGGAATCTCTCAATGCTGCATCAGTCTAGGTGTTACTAATATAAAGGGATGTACACAGGCGAACAGGGGTCGTATTTCAACGGATAAAGTGCAATATCCACCCCGCAGGATTCATTTGATAGCGTTTTATATTTTTTAAGGTTACCGTTCAATGAATACTCTCCAGTAGTCCGCTCTTTTGTTATTTAAACATTTCTGGATAGCGTGGCGAATCATAATGTTGTACTGCAGAAATTCAAATTTTAAAAGCTATAGTCTGGTTTGGGCGTTTTTCTAATTTTCCACCCACCATCAAAAGGTCTATTGACAAAGGCACATCGCACAAATCAACCATCGCAGTCGCCTTTCTTAAAAGATTCACCAAAAGATGAATTTTCAAATGAATATAAGGTACAAAAGTTTTAGAGCATCTGCTCTCCTTACTTCCTTAAGGTCCTTAGTCGTCATTCTGTACCTAAACTATAAGTTCTTTACGAAAATTACACCTTCTGAATATTTTTCGCAGAGTCTACTACTCGTCTGTTTTAAAGAGTAAGAATCTTAGATAGATTAATATCGCAAGCCAAAGCAAGTGTTACAACTATGGACTCCAACTGCTTCAAACTCAACTTCCAGCTGATAACTTTTAGGGCATTGTGGTACATTTTGGTGCCGATTACAACTTAACGAATAAAACAGAGGAGATCTTTAATTTTAGGTGAATTATGATTGGATTTCAAACTTTCTGTATCTCCTCTGGAGCTTAACTATTAGCTAAAATTCTTATAAATTAACCGCATTTTTGACATTGATCTTTAAACATCATTATATAGCATTCCACTTTTTCCTAGCTACAAATAGCGAGGGGAATTTATCTTAATATTTACGGAATGTAAGCCCAACAATCAAGTGAAATGGCTGGCTAAGCTATGAGACAAAAGGTAATAGAAAGAAGTCGCCTTAAATATTTTGATCAAATGATAAAATAACAGCAAGTTTAGCAGACTGAATTTCCTGAATAGATTTAAAAGTCGAACAGATATTTGGATTTTGTGATTAAGATGTTTTTATTAAGGAACTTACGACTTTCACTATTAGGTAGTTTTTAGGCTACAACTTCTTTAGTGCTCCGTCAGTCTGTCGTGATAAGGCAGACCAACACAAGAGGACTTAGCATTAATGCACTAAAAGTGTGTGAAGCTGTAGGCTCAGGCAGAAAGTCACATTGCCAGAAAAATTTGCTAAGTCTGTAGAATTTGAAGAGCTCACATCGGCAAACCTAAATTATGCTAAATTTCATATTACTAAGTGGCGCTGTACCCAGTGAGAATCCATTTGGACTATTGCTTCAAAGCCTGAAAGAAGTTCTAAAACAGGTATGCCCCACTGCTAAGTCACTTTTATTGGCATGATTTGTCTGTATGCCCTAACATAGGGGGACAATATGTTACCGAACCACGTTTTAAATATTTTGTTACGCTTATTGTATAATCCAAAATCAAGGATATGCTAAAAAAGACAACTTTTTAACTCTTAGTCACCTTCAGCATTTTACGCATTCGATGCATTCTTAAAGTTACCCTAAATGCTAAAATTTTTTACATGATTTGAGATGGCAGTGTGATCTGCAGACTTGTTAACGGTGACCGGATATATGAAAGCGCTTTCTTATCGCAGCTACGTCCCCTTTTAAAGGGAGTTTCGCATATATGATCGAAAATTTCTTCATTTCAAGTCCTTATAAATTTATTCTTTTCTCTCTTGAGTTAAAATAACTGTCATATGAGTTTATTCTTTGTGAATTGGCAATAAACTAGTTTTATGGATTCATAGGAAACGAGCTTTTAACAACTAGAAATGCTTCTAGAATAAGTATTACTTTATGATTACTTCAGAACAAGAAACAAGTCAACGACTCCCAGCTTCGTACAATAAATCACCTCGTAGGCAAATTAATCGCATCTTAGCCAAATCCAATTCACCTTGCTTTTATTTCCAACTTGTTTAGTCTATCTTAAGCGTCATTAAAAGATTGTCCAGTTTTAAGGTGTGATCACTGCCTAAAGAAATACCGTCAGGGGAATGAGGAGGATTAAGCTAGGTGCCTCCACAATCATTCTACCAGTTTATGATGAACACTGCTAAAAGCTGTTATTGTCAGCCTAACCTCTAATTTTTTGCCAGTATAGACAATAATTCTCCGCCACTGCGAAAAATGGAAGGCCTTCTGGTGTTCCATAACTTAGTGCACATGATTTAGGGTATTTTAATCATCAAAGGCAAATTATGCATTTAAACTATTCCTGGATGGTGCATTATACTGTACCTCTTTAAACTCTGTAAAAACTGGTAAAAAGTTTCAGTAACTTTAAAATATGCTGGCAAACGAACTCCTGAAGCGTAAAATTCAAGACGTACGTGGCTTGACATGGTAAAAATGAAAATTTTCATTTGATGTTTTTTAAGCTAAGTCCTTAATTTTGGGTTGTTTTAAGATAAAGTCTCCAAAGATCCGTTAGTGATTAGCAAATTTCAAGGCCCTTCCTTGATTTCAATCCATTATCTAGAGTGTTTAATTATGAAGAGTTCAGTGGTTTCACTTCAAATCATCCCATTGATTAATATATGGTGTTAGTTCAGGGTTACTGTGACCTTAAAGTATAACAGTTTGTTCCGTAGATAGCCAGATATTTATGCTAAACTAGTTAAAAATATGCTGGGGAGCCAAAACATCGACTCTATCCACAGGTAGCTCTTTTCCAGAAATTTCATCATGTTCGTGTCCTCTAAAAGGTAAGTGTACACTCTTTCCATGTTTGTCTATAAAGCCAGGGTTACATTTGCTCTTCTGGCTTGACATCTTAACGAAAATTTAGAGCCAATAGAGAGACATTCATGAAGTTCATCCACCTGCCCATCAGATGACCATTGAAAACACAAATATTTGTGGTGGCAATACAAGATCTGTACATCAAGAGTCTGGTTAATGAAATTTTACCCCTTGAAGAAGACAATTTTTTGCAGGTCTACATTGTATTACGAGAATATCAAGAAGTAAAAGTAGGTGAAATTTTTAAGGTAACCCAAAATTAATCAAAACGCAAATACTACGAGCTCTGGAATGAGGATAGAGGCCTTTTTAGTAGTAGCTACCCTTCAAGCGTAATGTCAAATAATCTGCGAATAAGACAGCTTTAGGAATAGCAACTGGTAAACATACATTCCATACGTTGAATTGGAAGAGTACAATTTTATCTGTGCATTATTACCTTGATTTTCTTATATAAAACATCATTGGTACAAATAAAAGAGCATAAAATGTCTCAAAGTGAATCACATTTGTGGCATTTAGCATGAGGGATAAGGCGAAAGGGCCCTAAATTTCACTTGTTACGGCTGGATGAAATAAACTTATCAGGTGAGAGAATATCCGAATAGGTAAATTTACAGTAGGTTCTCTTACGCTCTGTTAATACCGCCTAAGCTATTACTCGTCTTTCTCGAAATCGAACGGAAGAAAGAATACTTAATGTAGACCATTAACCAGATCTTCAACAGGCAGTATGTTAGACTCTAAATGAATAAACTCGTATGATGTGTCTGTGGCGAAACCAGTGTGATAAATTACAGGCAGGTTGCAATGTATTAAGAGTTGGCCACAATTCAAGGCGATATATTTTTGCTACGGTTGCATTCACCTCTCCTAATTCACTTTGTTCCATTTCCAACTCCTTAAGTGGCAAAACTTATGGTCTACAACATTCCTTTGATCAAAACCTATCACATTGTTCTATTAGTTGTAAAAAACTTGCGCGGTAGGAGAGGAATCCACCTTGTCTGAAAGCTGACGAACCAATTCAAAAAGTGTTTCAATTAGGAATTAACAAGTGCATACTGAATACTTGATTTAAAATGAATAACTGTCAGCTGGGCAAATCCAACTACATGAAAAATACAAACTATAGGTACCTAGACGCCGACCAGTAGAACATGATGCAAAATGCAAGTGATATCTTCGAAAATCCATAGTATCTTTTCAAAACAAAGAGTGAGAGCTTATACGAGATAAGTTTAGCTTAAGTGAACTTTATTTGATGAAAATTAATCCAGAACAGCGACTTTGAACTTAATCAAATCCTACACATTATCTGGGTCGTAAATCTTTATCTGTACTAAGCATCCCTTAGAAATACTTTTCTACAACAAATAAAAAGTAGTAAACTAACATAATGAGGACATATTAGCGTTCATAACATGTTTGTATACTTTATAAAAGGTCATTAACTCAAAATATTTATAAAATCATGAATACTTCTAATTTGGTAGTTTTTATCGAAGCATTTTGTGACAGTCACGCAATACAAAGAAAAAAATAAATTAATTTGGGGCAAAATAAGCCAATTTCTTCTGTTGAAGTTTAAAGATCTAAAAAATTCTGTAAATGTTTGTTGTAATAAAGGCTAACTACCTTAGCCGGTAAATGTATACGCATAACAAGATTAAGGACGCTTAAGTGTACTTTTGTAGAAAATTATATCATATATGCATATTTATTAAATTTATACAATTATAGCTATAAAGGATTGGCACCATCACGTTTTGAGCTCCTCTGCTCCTCGAATTAGTAATTCACTTCTACTAAATCTCTCAAAATGTTTTACCTCTGTCAAATGTGTTCCTTTGCGTGCCGTCGTAAGGAGTTTATGATGCTGCACTGCAATAAATTTTATCACTTACTGCAATAATTAGCAACTAAAAGTAAGCCATAAATGAAAGCTAAGGTGGCGAAATATTTTCTTTCTCCATAGGCATAGGATTTCAAAGCCCCAAGTTGTACGGCAATTTGTCCCTACAGGCAAAAAATACCCTAATTTGCCCGTCTTGGCCTTTTTTAATTTATAAGCATTTGTTTTGCGATTCTTGTAATTGCCTAATGCCAGGAAAAAAAGATAATCATCACAAAAATACGAAAAGTGCAAGGGGGTTAAGGATAGGGTAAGACTGCATTTCTTTTTTCCTTCTCTTTAGTCATTCAGCCAGTAAGCCGTTCAGCCATCCATCTATACATTTCCATTGGAATACATGTTTGTTCAAACGTACCTTTTACGTGAGTGACAGTCAGAAGGTGCAATTTTTTTGTTGGATCGGACGCGACCGGCTCCCGAAGAGGATACCCACTCTCGAACTTAACCTGCGATATCTGTGCCCATTAAATAATCTCCACCCGATCAAGCATGTCCTCGTTCAACCTATCTATTCCTTCTAGGGGCGCAAATACTGGGGAGAAGGCGGTGAGTGTCAAACCTTTTACACTTTTCCCTCTTTCTATTCTCTTTCTTTTCCCTTTACTTATCCATAACCAATCCTGTTCCCGTTCTAACCAAATTGCAGATCACATTGGTAAGTTTTGAGGCAGTTTGCTCAGTGGGTTCCTATATTGCATGGTAAGACGATACATAAAACATTCTTTCTTGTTCACAAATTGACTGTTTTTGGGTGATAAATCAAGAACACGAAGATTGTCTTCCAAGCGCTTAGCTAGATAAAGTATCGAGAGAGGAATTATAGTTGCTGTTTATTCATCAGTATGCAAAAATTCCTTTTGCAGTAAATAGCACACACATAAGCCCACATGGCATAGCCTTGTTGAGATGACGTGATCTATAACTTAGAAATATAGTAGGGGTGATTGAATTGAGTGGGAAATCGCTTGCAAATAGCCACCAAAGAATGCTTCGCTGCCTTAAATGGCGCTGCAATTTAAAAGCTCCATCCCATTCCTAGATGGTCATTTAGCCAGTCAGCTATAAATCTAAGCTACGCGGTACACTTTTGTAACACGGGGTGTAATTGTGAGGAAAGAACACATTTGTATTGCGTAGTGTATGTTGTATGAGTTTCATTGACTTACTAGCTCCCACCAGGACTTTCTTTTCCAACATTATTTTGATACGAACCAACTAGCTTAGCACTCACATTCAATATGACACCAAATTATGTTTAGCACGTAAACCTTCATTTACTGTGATTAGTAGCAGCAGCCAACTGCTCCTTACTCTAACGTAGGTGAAACTGCCCCCTCCTCCGCTCATTCACGAGACACAGAAACACAGAATAATAAGAATTAGTCCTAAGTGATACTTTCTACTACCGTATGCTACATTCTCCCTCAATACTGTACGGCAAGTTTGACAAGAAGCTTCTGGAGCTTTGGAAGCGTGCTTTATTTTGCCACGCCAATTAGTTTCAACGGTCAATTTTTTGACTTAGAATGGGTTTAAAATAAGTAAAAGTACTAAAGCGTATGATACAGATTCCGTACCGACCGATGCCCTTGATTTTACTTTGATACAGTGGCATGCATTTTATGCGTTTTAAGAGTCATGTATAGTCAATGCAGTGAACAGTATTGATAAAAATGCCGGACTTTTTGAGCACCTGATACCCTAGACCGGTGTAACGTCCTATTCGGTGACGTAAATCAAAGGCATAATAAAATAAAATAATAAAATAAAACAATAATAATAAAATATTATCATTTTCTTTTGGAAAATAGATAATTCCTAATAATATCCCGAAAAGCAGATGTTTTGTAGCTTATGTATGCCACGAAATTTTATATGCATGGGCTCATATGATTGGAAAAGTAAAAACCCAATAAAAAATTTATTTTATTAGTGGTCACATATCTCTGCATCCACTACATTTATGGAGAAAAAAAATGATGTTTTGCTGCTCAGAATGTGTCAGTCCTTAAGAAGCAATAATAGCAAAATGATAATCCCTTCTTATAAAATATAGGAATGATATATTAAACGCAGATGAGGATTCCGTGGACTAGTTTTCATAAAAAATATGTCATTATTAATAATCGCATGCTGTCGACAAGCATCCAGTGAAATTCACCAAACAGTATTTTGGACTACAAGTCTATGGTATTTCAGTTGTTGTGATGGATTCTTTTAAACGTCACATTGACACTGCAATCGTAAATATACAAACGCACAATGCATACCACAGTCACCCTACATGCTTTATAATTAGGCATTTCAAGCATAAATTGTCAGGCATGGTGGTTCCTCAGCGGCCTTTGACAAGAGTCGGCTACAACATCCCCTGATTTTCACTTAAATACCACTTTTATGGTTAGGCAGATTTATATGTCTACTGCTAAGGTTAGACTGAGCGCTAAATATCATAGCTGAATACAAAATAATTCATGGCAATTTACCAAGCTGTGAGAACTATAAAAGGTCATATTGCAAGGGCAAGTACTTTAGTTTTTTATTGGCATCTTTGAAAAGGTGGTGGAAAGTAACCAATGGGTACTTGAAAATGAAAGCGATATTTTATCAAATCTCACAAGGCTGCCTCCGTACCCTAATCGCCATCATCATGGGCTTGCGCCTGGCATATGCAGAGCATTCCACATGCATTGTGTGTGCGTGAGTACAAAGAGCACGAATATGAAAATATTTTCAACTCATTTCTGTTCTTGATTTGAATTCTAATTGTGGTCATCAAAAAGTCACTGTTAGAACTGAAAGTGACTGCCATTCTTTTCAACCCCTAAGCCTGCAAATATCTCCACCGTCGAGACGAAAGTGGCGCGTAATTTAAGACTAGAAATTTTGACACGTAATGCCTTGTAAAAGTTGCATTTCAGAACTCTTGAGAAGAGTCCGGGACAAACTTTTTGCCGACTATAACTTAATAAAGTCTAATAAATTCATTTTTGAGCAAGAAATCTTTGAGAGGTCATAAAACCATCATATTTTTGTGGTTTGGACACTTCCAAGCCCGCTTTACTAAGTACCTCTTTTAAATGAAAAGCTTGTTTTGCAAGTAACTGTGCTGTTATGAGGGACAGACCTTTTTATTACTTTTAATCACAAAAAAAGTCCCTAATGATTGCACGTGTTATTTGGATAAATAAACATGGCGCCAAATATGTACCTAACTTCCGGTGTCGATGGATTTATTTTGGTTACAATACAACAAATCTGTTTGGAAGTGCTTTAGGCAAATAGTTGGAAGAGTTTACGAAGACAAAGTTCATGCCGCTCTACATTTGGTTTGTTAAAATATCTTCATGTAAC
The DNA here is from genome assembly GCA_900683695.1 of Echinococcus oligarthrus. Classification (NCBI taxonomy): domain Eukaryota; kingdom Metazoa; phylum Platyhelminthes; class Cestoda; order Cyclophyllidea; family Taeniidae; genus Echinococcus; species Echinococcus oligarthrus. Next base: position 13,579 of record CABFON010000124.1, read on the forward strand.
CCTTGCGATTCCTTGATTGCAGGCAGTGTGTTTGCTGGTACTGCATTTTGGAATGTGTTTTCCACAACTTCCCCCACGAAATGATTTAAATTTGGTCCCAAAAGCGCCAAGGCTTCTCGTAAAATGTGCGTAATAATTAATAAAGATGCAGCAGTAGAACTCACTCAAGAGTAAGTTATTTAATGCCTTGACGGCTTCAAATTATTTGGATAGAGAAAGGCATATTTATGTGATTTCCTCTTTATATCTGTATTTCACCCTACAAAAGGCTTCCTAAACTTCAGATAGCTGACTGACTCACCGATTGAGTTATATGTGATTGGAAACGGATGTTGTACTGCAGCGTCAGCTAACGGAACAAACACAACATTGACAACCATTCCCAACTATTCTTCTATTCAATCCAAACACATTTTGCACTTATAAGGCACATATCCCATCAGCTTCACGTGATGGTGTTTTGTAAGTCTGTGTTTGTGGTGCATGGTGGACTGGCTGAAGGACACGTAACAATTTGTTCCAGGACCCAATCATTTATCTACCAGACGCTAATAATTACAGCTAAGAGACATGCATGAAAAATTTATCTTCAGAAGTGCCAGAATCACTCAGTCTATTAAAAAGGACATTTTGTTCTTAGTCGGGCATGATTATGCAAAAGCCCAAAATGCGTTCTACCTCGAAGTATACCCGTAACAATGATGGTACTGTTGCATTATGCTTATTGTTCAAATTATATTTGCCCAGGTAATGGTGGATGCCCATTCTTGGCGTTTGATAGGTACATGGCCACAATTAGAATGAATAGTTAGGAAACAAAGTGAGGTTGGATTGGAATTGGCTAAAAATAGATAGCTTACATTTAAAGGTGAAGCTTTAGGCAAAAGCAAAATTAGTGGTTATTTTCTGCTTCGGCTGGAAATGGCTATGTTTTGGACTGCAATTTTGGCTACGCCAAAAAAAGCGCATTTTTAATTTTGTCTAAGCTTAATGCTAATTATCAAAATGTGCAAACTTATTTGATCGCCTTTAATTTGTAGATCCAGTTCTTTAGCAAACTTGCTCTGCAGCTCATTTGTAAGTCAACCAAGAAATGGATTATAAGTTCGTTTTTAACTATTCCTATGCTCATATCATTGCAATGTTTGTTTAAATTGACACCAATTTGATTAACCCCAACTGTGATTACTGTCGTTGCACTTGCAAAAACAACGAACAAAGGCATCACACATCTAGCGCATGGAGATCCTGTTGTTATATATCAGTAAAACTACAGAGGAAAAGTTAACTTAGGAATTTATTACATCATCTACAGGATTTTAGCAACAGTTTAGAGGACAGCTTCTCTGTCAAGGTTATTATTTACTTAACAAATTTAAGAAGAGAAATCCGATTTCTCATGCGAAGTAATAACTGGTAAAATCTACCTAATGTCGCCTCTGGAATAAAATAATTGCTTGAAGATTCGCAGTGTTCGAGACTTATAAATCCAGGTAGTGTGGTGCTTGGAGCCTGTAAAGACAGAATACTCCGTGTAAATAAACGTTACGTTTCATTGTCAAAAAAAGGATAAATGCTGAAGTGGAAGCAAAGGAATAAGTAACCAAAGTATGGGATCTCTGTATGAAATATTAAGGGCATTTTGTTTCAATTAAGTTTTGTGATCTAAACTAGTTTTAGTGGTAAATCGAGACAAATGTCAAGGTAGGCGACAAGTACTCCAGAACACATCAAACCAAAGCACAGGCTCACCAATGATGGCGTAAAAATAGCAGTTCGGTCAAGAAAATTCATTTTTTTAGAAACGGTTTTAAGTTGAGTGCGTTTATTGAGTAACTGAGGGTAAAATTATTGGTAAACCAAAATAATAAACTTTTATTAAACAAACAATGAGATGACGTAATTCCAAGTGAATTAGATAGTGAATGAAAAAAGTGAAAATTTTATTATTAGTCCCTCTAATACGTCCAAATTGAGTCTGAATGATGCTAAGGAAGAAATTTTGTATTATGAAATCGGCAAGGATTTCAAAGCTTTAATGCGTACCCGATTTACAGTAACAACTCTCAAAAGTGATTTGTAGAGGTTAATGTGTTTTTTTGAGAGTCCACAAAGCAACGCCTACCGTTCTCACGCATGTGGATCAGTCGCACGGATGAAACAGGACAACCATGAGGGGACTAGACGTGTCTC